>JASAMX010009404.1:15000-32036 GCA_030248175.1 Microlaimidae sp. YZB2_3 | reverse complement strand
TGACAAAACGTCCGTTGGACAAAGTCCAAAGAACAAAAGTCCTTTGGAATTCTCGTCCAAAGGATAAATACAGCGTAGAAACGTTCTTTGGACTTTGTCCAAAGGACAAAATCCAAAGGACAATGTGTTCATACTTTTTGTCCTTTGGACTTTTCCCTTTGGATTTTGTCCCTTGGACTTTGTCCAAAGGATTTGGCTTTTTAATCCCTTGTCCTTTGGACTTTGTCCAAAGGACGTATTGTCATAGTACTTAAAAAACCAGCTTCAACTGTTTTTGTTGTTCAGCTGCTTTTAATTTTATTTTTTGTACTTTAAAAACTGCTGGTTTTTGATGCGAGCATCTGAATACGTTTTTTGTTTATGATTCGTGTTAATCCTTTTCATGTTTAATTGTACATTGTAAAATTTTCATAAAATGTTTGTTTTTTATGTTTGTTTTTTGCAGGCCTTTTGCGTTAGTTTTTTCTGGTTTGATGTTTTTTGTTTGGCTAATGTTTTATTTGATACATATTGAGCAGACCTGGTGCACGGTCTGAAATTGCTCCTTCTCCATTTTTTTTTTTTTTTTGGATTTGCCCCCCCCCCCGTTCACCTCCCCCCGCGCCCCAAAAAATGAAAAAAAAGTACCCTGAAATATTTACGCCATTTTTCACCTACGATGACGCCATTATCGCGAATTTTTTGGGAAGCTTTTAGCCTACATTTTCAATGTATTTTAAGCGATTTCAGACCCTATTTCTACCTTATTTCTGCTTTATTGTCCTTTTTTCCTTTTTCCCTTCTTTTTTCTCTTTTTCTTCTTTTTCTTTTTTTCTTTCCCCCCCGCCGCCCCCCCCCGTTTTTTATCGCCCCCCCCCGTTTCAAAAAAGTTGCCCCCGTGCCCCCCCATTTTGGAATTGCCCCCCCCCCGTTTCCTAACCCCGGGGGGGGGGGCAGTGCACACATGCTCGCAATTTGAAGGGGCACTTTCTCAATGATCGATAATTGCTAATAAAAACTAATAAATCGATTATTGGTTATTTTAATATATTTTCAGTACTGGAGAACTTAACTTTCTTTTTCTTTTTTGAGGTGAATAAAACTGGCTATGAGCGGCCAAACCCATTTGACCGCAAATAACTTTCGGTTGAGGAGCCCCATGAATAATTTATAGGGAGAGAAAGCGAAGTTTATAATATCCTTACTTTCACTTCCACTTCATATCAATTTAGCCACAAAAATATTAAATTCAAAGCAAATCTGCAACCTGTTATAAAATCCTCCTGGAAAGGCTATTTGAAAATCCGTTGAAACAGGACCTACATGCACCTTTAACACATCTTTGACGAACAGGGGCGGCCGGGCCGCCAAACGCTGTTCCATATTCGCAAAGGAAACATTCTCTCACTTTGCCGAGGTATTCTCTGATTGCTCAGCGGAGAAAAAGAAAGTTAAGTTTCAGTTTGGCGTTCGCTGGTTTTTGATTTTGTCATTTTATTTCACAGTAAAAACTCCCTGGTCCTCATTTTGAATTAATTGAAAAACACCACAAGGGGTACTTGACGTGAAAAAAAGGCAAAAAAGATACTAGAGAGAAGGGGTAAGAAGCTAAGAAAAATACGTTTGTCACAAAAATTGTATAAAAAAACCGTCCGCAAACTGTATAAACTTATGTAGTTTATTGTATGTTAGGACAATTAAGTCGTTACAAATTCGTTTTTAATTAGAAAATATATTTTTTTTGGCAAAAAAGCAAGTTTTTTACTTAGTATCCTCTTCCGTCCTTTACTATTATTTCCATACTTTGCACCAATTAAAGTAAAACTAAAATCCTTCAGGCTGAAAATAAGGGCGTAAGCGCTCGCCGCCAAGATAGAATTTAAAAAGTAAACGCTCGATAATAAGGATAATAAAGAAAAGTTGTCAGGGACGATGTAACGAATTATTAATTAAGTTGCATCAAATGTTTTTTTCACGTGATTTCTCGAAGAACGAGTGGTTAGTCTACCATGAAATTTTTTTATCCACAAAGGTTTGTTTTTTATCAGACCTAATACTAAGTAATGGCTGAAAAAATTATACCCCTGTAAAACAATACATAGTTGAAGAAATTTTCTCTAGAATTCGGTTTAAATATCAACCTATAGCTTCTTCCTGTTTCAACTATAACATCATTCACACAGCTAATTTGATCTCCTATTTGTACTTTTCCAAAACATGGAGAGCTAAAAAATAATTTGATTACAGAATAACTAATTTAATTTCGGCCACCTTATAACTTAGGGGAAAGAACCTGCCGTTTTTTGCCAAATATCATCGTACTAGTATTTTTAAAAATTTTTTTTGCTCGTTTGACTTTTTTTGACGGTTTTTCAAGCTAAAAAAAAATTCAACAAAAAATACATGTAATTAAAACTTGTTTTTTAAGGTTTTGGCATAATTATTTAAAGTCTTGCTAATAATTGTTAAAGTTTGCAAACGCAAAAAAATAAGTTTTATATTTACTAAGAACAATACCTAAGGATAAATTCGCAACTTTTAAAATTTTTTATTGTTCGTTTTGGCAATAGTTATGGCAAGTTTTTTCTAGGGGGGCGGAGGTAATGGCCCGGGGCTTAATTTCGACCACTATAAGAAAAACTTTAAACCTACACTGATCTTTAAGTGTAACAGGAATTTTAAAATTTTGCGCTGATATAACGAAAATAGCTATCGTTTGATTTTTCAGACCAAATCTTGGGTCGATTGGAAAAATCAGGAAAAATCTTATTCAAAAAAATAAAAAAAAGGTGGCCGAAATTAAATTAGTTATTCTATAATCAAATTATTTTTTTAGCTCTCCATGTTTTGGAAAAGTACAAATAGGAGATCGAATTAGCTGTGTGAATGATGTTATAGTTGAAACAGGAGAAGCTATAGGTAAATTATAAACCGAATTCAAGAAATTTCTTCAACTATGTATTGTTTCGGGGGGTATAGTTTTTCAGCCATTACTATTATTAGGTCTGCTAAAAAAACAAACCTTTGTGGATAAAAAAATTTCATGGTAAAGTAACCACTCGTTCTTCGAGAAATCACGTGGAGAAAAACATTTGATGCAACTTAATAATAATTGGTTACATCATCCCTGACAACTTTTCTTTATTATTTTTATTCTCGAGCGTTCACTTTTTAATTCTTCTTGGCGGCGAGCGCTTACGCCCTTATTTTCAGCCTGAAGGATTTTAACTTTAATTTATGCAAGTATGGAAATAATAGTAAAGGACGAAGAGGATACTAAGTAAAAAACTTGCTTTTTTGCCAAATAAAATATATTTTCTAATTAAAAACGAATTTGTAACGACTTAATTGTCCTAACGTGCAATAAACTACATTAAGTTTATACAGTTTGCGGACAGTTTTTTTATACAATTTTGTGACAAACGTATTTTTCTTAGCTTCGTACCCTTCTGTCTAGTATCTTTTTGTTCACGTCAAGTACCCTTGTGTTTTTCAATTAATTCAATGAGGACCAACTTACTGAATAAAATGGTAAAATCAAAAACCAGCGAACGCAAAACTGAACTTAACTTTCTTTTCTCCGCTGACCAATCAGAGAATACCTCGGCAAAGTGAGAGAATGTTTCCTTGGATGCGGGTATGGAACAGCGTTTAGCGGCCCGGCCACCCCTGTTCATCAAAGACGTGTTAAAGTACATGTAGGTCCTGTTTTAGACGGTTTTTTCAAATAGCCTTTCCAGAAGATTTTATAACAGTTAATTTGCTTTGAATTTAAGATTCTTGTGGCTACAAATTGATATAAATAAAAGTGAAAGTAAGGATGTATAAAACTCGCTTTCTCTCCCTATAAATTATTCATGGGGCTATCAACCGAAACCTTTGGGCGGTCAAATGGGTTTAGTCACTCATAGCCAGCTTTATTCACCTCAAAAAAGAAAAGAAAGTTAAGTTCAGTACTAAAATTGTATTTTAAATAACCAATAATCGATTTATTAGTTTTTATTAGCAATTATCGATCATTAGAAAGTGCCACCTATTCAATACAGACATGTGCACTGCCCCCCCCCCCGGGGTTAAAACGGGGGGGGGGCAATTCCAAAATGGGGGGGCACGGGGGCAACTTTTTTGAATCGGGGGAGGCAATAAAAGGGGCGGGGGGAGCAGGGGAGAAAAAAAACAAAAGACAAAAAAGGAGAAAAAAAAGGGAAAAGGAAAAAAAAAGGACAAAAAAGCGAAAATAAGGTGAATAGGTCTAAAATGGCTTGAAATGCATTGAAATAGGCTAAAAACTGCAAAAAATTCGCGATGATGGCGTCATCATAGGTCAAAAATGGCGTCATATTTTTAGGGTACTTTTTCATTTTTTGGCGGGGGGGAGGCAATAAAACGGGGGGGGGGAGCAGAAATCCTCCAATAAAACGGGGGGGGGCATTTTCAGACCGTGCACAGGTCTGTCAATATGTATCAAATAAAACATTAGCAAACAAAACTTCAAACCAGAAAAAACTAACACAAAACCTGCAAAAAACAAACATAAAAAACAAACATAATGAAAATTATACAATGTACAATTAAACATGAAAAGGATTAACACAATCATAAACAAAAAATATTCAGATGCTCGCATAGAAAACAAGCAGGTTTTAAAAGTACAAAAAATAAAATTAAAAGCAGCTGAAGCAAAAACAGTTGAGGCTGGTTCATACTTATGACAATACGTCCTTTGGACAAAGTCCAAAGGACAATTTAAAAAAAGCCAAATCCTTTGGACAAAGTCCAAGGGACAAAATCCAAAGGGAAAAGTCCAAAGGACAAAACGTATGAACACGTTGTCCTTTGGATTTTGTCCTTTGGACAAAGTCCAAAGAACGTTTCTACGCTGTATTTATCCTTTGGACAAAGTCCAAAGGACTTTTGTTCTTTGGACTTTGTCCAACGGACGTTTTGTCATAAGTATAAGCCAGCCTTTACACCACAAGATTCCATCGCATGCAGAAAAGACAAGGAGATTTGCAAAAGTGGTATTGCCTGAGGGAGCAGCCATGTGGTAAATTATGAAGGAATTAGAGTTCTCTGCAAACAAATTTCCAGAGAGTACATATGGCCAAAACAATATTACGCTCACATGACGCACGCAAACGCATAACATTTAAAAAACAAAACTATAAAAGTTTCACACTCGTGTTACCATAATTATTATTGTCTTGTGCTATTATAATGAGCTCATGCAATCATGCAGTTGTACTATTTCATAATGAGCCATGCGTGTATTTTGGATTTTACTTTGTTCAAATTATAGTCTATACAAAACTGATACGGACTGGCGACAAAACTTAAACTTTGAAAGGTTATATCTTCATAACGGGGGGTAGAATATGTACGCGGCATATCGGAGCATAGCTCAGACTCTTGATTATTTTTTCAAAAGGTTAGAAAAAATTATTTTTTTATGACGTCATCACTACGGCCGATGCGGTGAAAGAAACCAGGGGTCGCATTCTGACGCGCGGTTAAAAGTTACCCCAGGGTAACTTTTTTTACGTGCTTAAGGATGCGAGTAACAAATCAATTTTACCTTAGTAAAACTCGGTTAATTTTTTTCTATTGTTTTAAGAATAAGAATTTATCCAACTCGAGAGGTGGTTAAGTATTTTCTCCCTAGGATTAATTTAATAAAAAATAAAATACGCGCATTGATAAAATTTTTTATTTTGCGCGAGGTGGTTTTGCGGCGCGAGAAAAAAAATTTTAAAAAAATTCATTGCAATCATTTTCTGTCCCATATGCGGCACGTTTTTTTATTTTACAACTAGCCTTGAAAAATGCTCTAAGAATAGAGCAGGAAAAAGGGGCGATTTTTCCCTGGGCGTATGTTTAGACAGAAAAGATGTAGACTAGTCTGAGATGGACATTATGTGGACTATAGGAAATTTGCATTTGGTTTGGCCAGCTGCTCACTAAATAAAAATTTCTACGATATGATAATGATTTGTTTATACATTGATCTAATCACACAGCACTGTTGCATTTTTTTTAGTTTGATGAAATGTCAATTGAAAAAATCATACTCACAGCAATCTTTGACAAGCGGGAAATAGCCACTTTTTGAAATATAAGGTTATATTTGTATGTTAAGAAACAACTATAAATTTGAAAAAGTGGCGATTTCGCGCTTGTCAAAGATTGCTGTGAGTATGATTTTTTCAATTGACATTTCATCAAACTAAAAAAAAATGCAACAGTGCTGTGTGATTAGATCAATGTATAAACAAATCATTATCATATCGTAGAAATTTTTATTTAGTGAGCAGCTGGCCAAACCAAATTCAAATTTCCTATAGTCCACATAATGTCCATCTCAGACTAGTCTACATCTTTTCTGTCTAAACATACGCCCGGGGAAAAATCGCCCCTTTTTCCTGCTCTATTCTTAGAGCATTTTTCAAGGCTAGTCTACCACTTTTTTGAATTAAATTAAAAAATAGCCTAATAAACTATAGTTTTAGCTGCGCAATGACATATGTTTATAATCATTCCGTTGCCGAGATAAAATAAAAAAAATAATAAGAAGAAGATGAATTTAAATTACAAAATTAACCCACGTTGTTTAATTATAGTTAGTGCGGTGCAGATGCGCTCCAGACAAAGTTTACCTACGTTCTCTAAATATAGTTGGCGCGATGCCGTGCGCCAATGATTGCAATTATAATTTTTAAAGTAAAAATAATAATAATAATAATAAGATGATGAACATGAATAACAAAATTTACTCACGTTGTCTAAGTATAGTTGGCGCGGTGCCGTGGGTTAAATTGCAGTTGGCACCCCGCACCACCGATGATTAGCGGCGCGTGGCGCTCCCGCGCCACCGACGCTTATTATTATTTTTTAATAAATAAAACTTTGAATTAATTTTGTCATCAGTAATGCAAGAATTAAAAAAAGTACTCTGTTGTTTTTGCCGTTTTCCGCGCGGTTGAAGCAGATGGCGCTGGGAACTGGCGCCGTTTCTGCCACCAATTAAAACTGGTCTGCTATTTTTGTGCGGTTTTTATGAGGGGATGTTGGTTGTCTGCTCTGTACAATCCTTATTGTTGCCAAAAGGCTGTTATTGTGCGGTTGGGAGTTTTTATTTGTCTAATTTTCAATTTTTTATTTTGATCAATAAATCGATAACAAGGACCTAAATGAAAAAAGTGCTTCCTAAGAAAGTTGCGTAATTCCTTCTTCTTTCTAATGAGCCCATGTTTATTTTTGATCAATCAGTAACGAATGAGGAATATCGTTTTTAAGAATGGAGCGTTGGAATAATAATAAGAAGAAGAAGAAGAAGAAGAAGAAGAAGAAGAAGAAGAAGGTTCTGAATTTCAAAATTTACCCACGTTCTCTAATTATGGTTGGCGCGGCGCCACGGGGCTAAATCGCCCCGTGGCGCTCCCGCGCCACCCATGATATATACATATATTTTTTTTCATTGAAATGGATTTATCGGGGTAAATATAAGGGTTTCTTCAGAATGCGACCCCTGGTCCCAAAAAAAGCAAAACTTTTTTATTAGCAAGAGATGAGAAACGCCGCTTGATATGTTGTTAAAATATACTTTTTCGAGTTTTTTCCAAAAATTTCAGCAAAATCGGCTCGCTCAATTTTTTTTTATAATGCGTTGAATGCGCGCGGTTTTCGTGATTTTTCGCCAAATTAATACACTGCAAAAAAGATAGAACTTATTTTGCTTCCTGCTCGACGTTTGTACGATTTTGATTATATTGTTATATATTAAATGTCTGCTGTTTATTATCCCTTACTTTTGACCTAAAAATTTTTTTTCTCGGGGGTGACCCCCCGGTGGCTAGGGGGGGGCAAAAACAAATGCCGAAAAAATTTTTTTCAAAATTTTTTCTAAAAACCTTTAAAAATGTAAACTTTATGAAAAAAATAACGACTTTTGATTTTAGGTTTGTTTCGAAAAACCTAATTATAAGTTTACAAGTAGCTGCCAAAAACGACGAATTTAAAATTTGGAAACATTCCAAGCCCGTATGCTGGCAGCAGCAAATTTCTAAATTTAAAAGTTTTGCAAGCAAGAATAATAAATAAACTTTAGAAGATTAGTTAAAAATTTGTAAATATATTTTGATTTAAAAAATTAAAAAAGGGTCCAAATAACCCCATGAAATGCAAAATAAATTTTCGTTAAAATTCGAAAATACCTTCTTCCGCCATGCAAATTTTTGTCCATAATTTTTATTGGCTCTTCGTTCGACAATTAAAATGAAGCAATTCAAACCAGATCAAAGATTGAAACGTTTTTACACAAAAAAAGCAATTTTTCAAAAAAAATATATGTTTGCAAGTAAGAAAACACTTAAAAAAGAGCATTTTTTAACTGCGATATCTGGCAATTTCGTAGTAGGTTTTTAACTTTAAAAATATGTTTTTATAACAAAATAACCTAAAACTTTTAATAAAAATGAGGTTTTAGGGCTTATTTTCTGGAAAAAGTTTTATTTCTTATGGGGAGATATACATGATATAAGTTCGCTTTTTATTTTCATTTTGAAACGCGACTTACTAACCAGTAAATAAAATACCGGGTTCCACTGAAGAGCTTTTCTAACCTTATTTTATTTACTACCGATTAAAAAATGGCGTCTGGAATCAAGAGCGAAACGCTATTTTTTAATCAATTCATTTAGATAACATTTTGTATTTATTATTAATTTAAAGATGCCTATATATTCTCCTTTTTTCAACCAGGAATATATTTTTGGTGTTTTTAGTTTTTGATTCCCTAAAAAATTTTATTCGCAACTTGTTTGCTGTTATTAAATTTATAGGTTTGCTGCTGCCAGCATACGGACTTGGAATGCTTTCAAATTTTGAATTTTTCGTTTTTGACAGCTAATTAGCTGTCAAGCTTAATAATAGGTTTTTTGACACAAACCTAAAATCGAAAGTAGTTATTTTTTGATAAACTTTACGATTTTAATGGTTCTAAGCAAAAATTTTCGGTATTTGTATTTGGCCCCCTCTAGCCCCCGGGGAGTCACTCTGAAAAAATTTTTTAGGTTAACAGTAAGGGATAAAAAACAGCGGACATTTAATATATAACAATATGATCAAAATCGTACAAACGCCGATCAGGAAGCAAAACAAAAGCTATTTTTTGCAGTGTATTCATTTCGCGAAAAATCGCGAAATCCGTGCGCCTTTAACGCATCATAAAAAAATTTGAGCGCGCCGAAATCGCTCAAATTTTTAGAAAAACCTTAAAAAAAGTATGTATTAACAGCTTACCGAGCGGCGTTTCTTGTCTCCTACTAATAAAAAAGTTTTGTGTTTTTTTTGGTACCAGGTTTTTTTACCGAATCGGCCGTAGTGATGTCGTCATATAAAAACATTTTTTTAACCTTTTCAAAAAATAGCCGAAAATCTGAGCTATGCTCCAATATATGTCCCGTACATATTCTACCTTGCGTTATGGAGATATGACGTTTCAAAGTTAGAGTTTTGTCGCCAGTCCGCATCATTTTTGTATTGACTATAAAGGCAAACCAGACGTGGCGCGTTTATTTGTTTAGGAAATTAAAATAGTGGGGCCATGTAGTACCCAATTAAATCTAAACAATTTAGCGCCATTTATTTTAACTAATTCGAGTTCAACCTTTAAAATTTATGAATTCAGTGTTTGATACAAGTGGTGCCAAACTGTTTTGATTTGATTGGTTAATATACGCCCATTCTCGTTTTCATTTCCTTGTTTTGTGAAAAACACACCTTTGCGACCAGCCACGTCTGGTTTGCCTTTAAAATTGTTTTTTATTCTTATTTAGCCGAAGAAATAAAAAAGAGCTCAGATCAAATCAAATTAACGTTATTACGATGGGAATTTCCGCGGAAACCAGGTTTTCAATATATTGATATTGTAATAGATGCACTTTCCGATACCACTAGTAAAAACATTGGCTTGAAATTTAGAGAACATAAAAATATGGTAATTAAATCTGAGTTTTTTTTAAAATTTTCGCTCAAATGGTCGAAGAGCTTTTAACAAAACAATTTTTCTTTTGATAAACAACCATGAAAAGAAAATTTTGAAAATGAAAAGAAATATATATGTAATAACTAACATAAATTCGGCCAGCCTTAAATGTGGCCACCTAGTCTTATTTTTCCTATGCGCATAATTATGGTTACATAGATAGATGACATGACGGCCAGCAATACGCAGTTCATTTCATAATTTTACGCATGGCAAAAATAAGACCCGGTGGCCGAAACTCAGGCCTGACCGACTATAAGTCAGTTACCCTATATAAAAATAATTAAAAAATGGAAAGTGATAAGGAATAAGCGCTTATTGCTCACAAAAATATTTGACAATTGCGAAATCGAAAACAAAAATTAAAAATTATTAACAAATTTAAAATTGTCGCTTTGCATACTTATGATTTTTCTCTTCACAAGTTGACGCGTCACGATAACAGTGCTCACAAAAATATTTGACAATACGAAATCAAAAACAAAAATTAAAAATTTTTAACAATTGTAAAATTGTCGCTTTGCATACTTATGGTTTTTCTCTTTACAAGTTGACGCGGCACGATAACTTAAACATTGAGGTTTTTGTCAAAACAAAATGGTTTTTTATCCTTTTTTTCTTGTGAAGTTTAGGGTTTAGCCGGGTATTACTTTAAAAAGCAGGTGCAAATCGTTGTAACACTATTGGTATATATATATATATATATATATATATATATATATATATTATGTATATATATATATATTTATATATATCAGGTGCGTATTTAGGATTTCGCCGAGGGGGGGCGGTCTGCCAATGTCTCGGCGGGGAGTACGGCGCGAAGCGCTGTAACTGCGCCGCATAGTGGCGCAAAACCGACGCGAGGCGTCGGCCGAGAGTTCTTAGGGGTGTACCCCCAGCCGCCGGAGGCGGAAATTTTTTAAATATGCACTTAAAAACTGCCTTAAAATTGAGTCTAGCGAATCATATAGTCATATGTATTTTTACATGATTTTTGATAACCTAAAGTTTTATCATTTTTTTTGTTACTGTGGTAATAGCACCACGCCGAGCGCCGGCCGGGGGGACTGGGGGGGGTGTCCCTCCAGCCGCCGGAGGCAAAATTTTTTTAAATATGCACTAAAAACTGCTCAAAAATTGTCTCCAGCCAATCATATAAGCATAGCTTTACTTTTGCTTTACTTACTTTTCCTTTCGTTTTCTATTACTTAACCTAATTCCTAAACAATTTGTTTGTTACAGTTTTAAATTAGTATAATGTTAAAATTTTGTACTATATCCGAATAAGATTGTTTCTTAATTCTGTTAAGAAACAACCTGATTTATATATAAATAAATGGCTAAACTATTTAAAAATATGCGCGACTGCAAGGGGTTTGTAACTTATAAGCAAAATAAACAAATAAAATGAAAAATACATTGCATGTTTCACCTTCCCGCGAATCGAGGAAAATTTTCACATTGTTTAATTTTATGCATTTAGGATGCACTACATTTTTATAACCTGAAATAAAAAAAGTAAAGGGGGGACCAAAAATTTCTCGCTTCGTCAGCCAGGGGGAGGGACGGACCGCTCCCCCCTAAGTATATGGAAACGGCCAAAAAGGGGGGGGGCGCCCCCCCTTAATACGCTACTGATATATATATATATATATATATATATATATATATATATATATATATATATATATATATATATATATATATATATATATATATATTTGTGTTTCTATTTTCCATCCAATATCATGCTCCGGTGCTCGGCCATTTAAAGCGGAGGGACCTTCTGAGTTCCGGAACTCCGCCCTTTAAATAAGCCATTTTAAACTTATTTAAGCTTAAATATTCAAATAGCTTATATATTCGAAATTATTTTATTTGCAGTTTTAAAACTATTTCTAACGTTTTAAATAAGTTTAAAAAAAATTTAATTTACTACTAAATTTTGACAAAATAATCTATAGCTCTATAGCGTCACTCGTTAATTATTCATGAATTTAGGGGAAAAAAGGGCGAAGCTCCAGGGGTTCCTCCGAAGCTCCTAAAAGCGGAGCTTCGCTCGGGCGGAGCTCCAGGGGTTCCTCCGAAGCTCCTAAAACCGGAACTTCGCTCTGGAGCTCCGAGCTCCAAGGAGCTCCGCGGCACATCACTAAGAGAAAAATATGTATGTGACGCGGGATTTACAAGAGGATTTTACATGGCGTGTTTGTTTTGGCTGTAGAGTTACAATAGGTTACTTTTTGTACGTTTGTTAAATGTATTATTCTGGTTTTCTACCAGTTCTTGTCTTTGTCTGGAATACAGTCGAGTTTTGGTAAATAAATTTATTAGTTGAAAACACAATTAAATGTAGACGGTATCATTCAAAATTTACACGTTTTCAGGCATACAAAGTAGCTAAATAAAATATCGCCGATTACACAAAAAAAATTTTAGAAATAAATATAAAAATTAATGGTGAAGATATAGAAATTTGCCGGGCGGGGTTCGTTCGGTCGATCAAAGAAAATTTTCAAAACCAAAGCAGGACTTGACTTTCAAGAATCAATCATGAAAGTCAAGCTAACTCTTCTTGACTCACTAAAGTCTCCCACCTAAATAAAACTTCCCACTTGGGGGACCCTGGGTCAGCCCGGTCCGACTGGCCCAATTAACCGAGGCTAATCGCCTGATGTTAATCCCTTTTTTGATGTTTTGGATCAATTTGAGAAGGGCAGCCTGAACACTGGTTTATGTACGCTACTTTGGCGCACCTATGGTTACTGCTAAAATTTTGAAATAGATTTTTGTTATACCGCGTGGCTATTTCAAATTTAGAAATAGATGTTTTGTTATACTAGGTGGCTATTTCAAAGGATTCACATAGTTACTGTAAATTAAAAGAATTTACAGCAACTAACTGTTTTATGATTTACTTATGTAACTCATAAAACAGTTAGTTGCTGTAAATTCTGTCTGGGTTCCCAGGTACGCACTTTTTTTTAGCTGTTATAATTTATCATTTTGCTTGTAACATACTTAATAACAAATCATATTATGTTACAAACAAAAGGATAAATTATAACAGCTAAAAAAAGCGCGTACCTGGGGACCCAGACAGAATTCACAGCAACTAACTGTTCTTTTAATACTACTATACTATACTGGTAACGGGCCAGAAGAGCCATGGGACGTTAGAGTTAGGTAGTAAAGAGCCGTAAAAAAAGGGACCTAAGAGCCACGCTGCGCGAACGAAAGAAAACAAAGATCCAAATGGGAGATAATCATGAAAAACACAACAGAGATAAGAGGTGAGAGAGTTGAACTTAAGAGCCTGACTTTTTAGGACCAAAAAGCCAGAAAAAAAAGGAGTTCAGAGCCTTTCACGGGGCTTTGTTTTTAATAACGTTATAAGACGTAATTTTCTAAAGAAACACATTAAAGAGGACTTATTCCATATTTTTTATTGCTTTAACAATTTCTATTGCAACACATTACAAAAACTTTATTTTTATTAAGTTTTTTTGAATCACTCCAATATTTATGAGTTTTTTACGAATAATTCGTTTTCTTAATAATTTATAAATCTATAGATTTTTTTTTGTATTTCTTACATTGTATTGGCCAAATAAAATGAAGATCAAAATTTTTTGGTAAATTTAATTTTTTTTAAAACTTATTTAAAACGCTAAAAATACAAATAGAATAATTTTAAAAGTATTTCAAGCTTTAATAAGCTTAAAATCTCTTATTTTAGAGGTAAAGCTTCAGAACTCCCTCCGCTTTAAAGGTCAGAGCTCCGGATCATGATATTGGAGGTTAAGAACATCACTTATTAAATTGTGTTTAATATTTAAAAATTTATAATATTGTCTATAAACTCAATTTTGAAAAAATTTCTTGTATGGCATATGTTGCTTTACAAACACGCCTAATGAATTTTTCTGCTGAACGCATGATTTTTTTAATTATTCTTCCTACAATTTAGTTTGTAAACTAAATCGACGAATTAGGAAATTTAAAAACCCGATGTCTCTATTGGCTAAAATTTAAATATGTAAGCGTAAAAAATACCAAAAAGCCAAACGTAGTCACGCTATCAGTCGTCGAAAAACTCTTTTTTGTATTACTCATAAGCAGAAAAAAGCAGTGTTTAATTAGAATAAAATTTGTTATTTAAAAGCATAGAAAATAAATTTTTTTTTTACAAATGTGTGACAAATTAAAGTTTAAAAATAATTACAAAACTATCAAATTTTAAAACATTCGATTTTATATATAAAACTTATTTTATTAACGGTTTTTTTACGTTTGGCTCTTTGGTCCCTCTTACGATGTCTATTTACGCATGTAAACGTTATTTCTTTGCCCTTCTGAGCTCTTTGGTACCCAGCTCAAAGGTCCCGCCATTTCTTTCTCCTAATTTCTTTGTTTTCCTCCATTGGCTTTAAGGAGACCTTTTTGTGGCTCTTTGGTCCCAAAAACGGCGGTTCTTAGATCCCGAAATGGTGGCCTGACATTTCTCACTACATAAATAATACTTGACAGTTTTAATGTAGATATAAACACTTATAATACATATAAATATCATATTTAGTTAAATACATATACATGGACTTGTTTAGTACACACATATATAATTCTACCTTTACATATCATAAATATTTACAAATGTATTTGTTGGTATAAGTATGTTTTGTATGTATCTGTATGGGTATATATTCATAAAGTTATAAATATATGTAAGTTTGTATGAATCATCTATTTTTAGACATATATATACATTCAAACCTTAATAATCCTTATACTCTATACAACTTTTATAATATATATATATAAAAAAAATATATATATATATATATATATATATATATATATATATATATATATATATATATCCCTTCTTCTCTTTTATTATGATTTACATGAGTTAGAAAAAATGAGAATCGTTTGAAATAGCCACGCAGTATAACAAAACATCTATTCTAAAATTTTAGCAGTTTAATGTAAATAGTTTCTAAAAAAATAGAAAAAATGAGAATTCTTTGAAATAGCCACGCAATATAACAAAACATCTATTTTAAAATTTTAGCAGTTTAATGTAAATAGTTTCTAAAAAAATTGGATAAAATTTATTTATTTCATGACGAATGCTAGGTAGGTCTAAATCAAATTTCGCAGCTCAGCAGAATAAGTGGTCTTTTGAACAAAAAACACGTGACCATTATAATTTGCCATTCTTCGATGTACACAAAGCTAAATAACAATTTATTATTAACAAGTTGTTGATGAAAAAATAAAAATTTATCATAAATAAAGTTTTAATAAAGAAGTTGTTTTATGGGTTTGCTTTTGCTCAGATGTTGTTTTTGGGGAAACTAAAATTTAGTTTTTGTGACAAAACAAGTTTTTTTATTTATAGTACATGTACAGTTGCTCATGAGGTTTTACATTTTTAAATTTAATGGCGTTACATTGAAGATTTTTGTGACTCATTTTTTCATAGCGATTTGTTAAATATTTAGGTTTTTGTTCAATCAACAAAAGAAGGCAGTATCGCCTCCAAACACTTTCGGCACTACGATCAGTTGCTTGTAATCAATGACACAGTAATTTTTTCCAAACCAGCAGCCAAATTAGCTATAGCCGAGTCACAGGGTCTTTTTATCTGCAAAATAGCCAGACCGTTGTCAAACAAAGTTATTGAGGTACAGTTAATATCAAAATGGTAAATTTTACATTTTTAACATCAAATACTCAAAAAATTTTATAATGAGAAGTTTCATGTCAGCGTATCATAGAAATATCTTGAAATAAAACACAAAAACTTTTTGCCTATTACCTATTATTTTTTTCCAAACGGCCAAGTTTTTGCATCGCAAACCTTTTTTTATCAACTTATTCTCTTTTTTTTAAATTGTAAAGAAAAATGTTGTAAATTTCAAATTAAAAAAACATTTGTCATATTCTGCACCCAACTCTTTGACGTAAAATCATAGTATGTTCAAGTACGGTGTTATATTTTCAGTAAAATAAGAACTGCTGAGTTTTTTAGCTTCTTTGATAATACAACATTAAAATAAAATTACATTTTAGTTGCTTACTTATAAAGAAAATTTGATTTTTTAGTTTACAGCAAAAACAATTTTTCACTTCACAAACAAAAACAATTTACTTTTTAAATTATAAGTTAAGTTATAATTAATTTTTTTTAATCAGGAAATAAAACTAGAAGAAAGAAAACCCTACGATATTAAAATTCCAGCAGACGTTCAAAAAATAGGAGAGAAAGAAAGAGAACGACTGAAACACGCATCACAAATAACAAAAAAATCTGCGCTTAGAACTGCCCGGAAAGAATTAAACGCTGTGTCCCCTCAAAAGCATGTTTCAATATCAACTACACCAGAAAAATGTTATATTGCTAGTGACATTGACCCTAAGAAGAAACTGCGTTCTGTTGAGTTACTTCTTTCTGCTGCCAGAATACGAGCACAACAAACGGCCATGAACCAAAATGTTAATGATAGTTGAAATTCTATATTGGTTGCGATTTCACACACTCACTATTAATAAACTTTGATAATATTCTATTGTCGTGTCAAATCATCAAAACTTGACGAATGAATCGCCCAAATTGTTTTAAAGTAACGGCAAAATTGTTGGTTAATTCAGAGCAAAAATAATCGCTGTCTCCGAAAAAAGTATACAGACTATGTAGTGATGTCGAAAATAAATAACATAAAAGTAAATGAAAAATTTGTGAGTTAATAGTATTAGTCGGACATATTTACTCCCCTAACTAGCGCGCGACCTTTTAAAGCACTCGAGTGTTTTAACTAGGGCCTTCGTTCTGAGAGACTGGTACTACTTAAGGCAAATAGTGGCCCTAATTAATGTGCACCTTAATTAGGGCTCTCATCTGTCCTAATTTACGCGCGATCTAAATAAAAGTCTCAGTAGCCCTAACACTATGCCTCTCAGAAAAAAATTTCAAAGAAAAAAATTTTTGTTATGTTTTTGTAAAAAAATA
>JASAMX010009404.1:0-10000 GCA_030248175.1 Microlaimidae sp. YZB2_3 | reverse complement strand
GGTATGATGGGGTCCTTTAACCTCAAAATCTTGAACCTCCCTCCTAGGCAAAAATCGAGTTCTCCTCAAAAAAGTTCTTTTTTTTAATCTGCCCCCCTCCAGAATTTTAATCTGACACCTCTAAAGTATTTTGTTTTGAAAGTCCACAAGACACACCCTGATTCTTTTTTAGATTTCAAAATTTTCCATACATCCCAGAATTTAAGATGCAATTTACCGCTGGTAACCAACCACCTCAACCCCTTCCCTCACTCTTAGTTGTCTTACAACTATGCTTATATAAACTTGAATATACTATATTTTTACTTTAAAAGTAACATGAGTGAATATTTTAAACAATAATGCTAAATAAAGTGATTAAAACGAATTTTGGTTTTAAGGTGCTATGAATATGGGGTTTTATTTTTTGTGTTTCTTATTTTTTTGTGTTTAAGCATTAGAAAATACTGATTTTTTGCTTTTTTGAAGTATTTTTCGAGTTTCTAAGTGCTTAATATTAAAATAATCTTATTTTTACAATTTCATATGGGTATTTTGTGAAGTTTATTATGCAGTAAGCGTTCTTTTTTAATAAAAAATGTTGGTTAAATGTTTTGTTGCTTTATTATTTTTTTTTTTTTTTTTTTTTTTTTTTTTTTTTTTTTTTTTTTGGCCGGGGCGCCCCGTGCATTATATTCTATATCCCCCCCCCCCCCCTATATCAGCACTGATGTTGATTTAATGTTAGTCAAAGCCCCAACCAGACTATAGAGGATCTTGAGGGGGGTGTGGTGTTTTTTTTGGGGGATATGGTTTTTTTTTTTTTTTTTTTCCCTGGCTACGTTTGGTCGGTTTGTCTTTCCGTGGGAGGAAGGCTTATCTGGTTGCACAATAGTGTATGTAAAGATAAGGCTACTCCCCCGGTTGTGGGCTAGGCCGCAATGGCCCACGGTAAGGACCTCAGCCCCCTCAGCGCGGCAAGCCGCTACGCCACAACACGTAACGTGGCAATTACCTCACTAAGGTGGCAATGGCGGTTTTGGTGAACCAAATCAACCACGACCTCCAGAGTGGCGTAATCCCCATTGTAGGTTATCGAGGGGGAGCCAATTTGATACATCTGTTAACATTTAAAGTTAAAACTGAAATACAGTTACAAGAGTAACTTTAAAATTGTAAAATTAACCCTAAAAATAATATTTTTAAAATATAAAGCTAAGACCTAATGCAATAAGCGTTAAAAAGATCTTTAATGTTGAGTTTTTACCCTAAACTTAACAATGCAATGCCAAGAATTACCTTAAAAAAGGGATAATTTTTAAAATTTAGGAACATTTCCATATTTGTCAGTTTGGCAAAAGCTAAGGTGAAAGTGCTTTAGTACTAAGCCTTTTTTGGGCTTAGTACTAAAGCTAAGGCTAAACGATTTTTGAACCTTTAGTACTAAAGCTAAGGCGCGGCTAAAATGAAATTTCCCGGCAATGCACACCCGTAGTCCGAGTAATTCCATTTTTAAAAATATTTTTGTAAACTATTTGTTTAAACGAAACGAAAATAATACAGCTCTAAAAATGCGAATTAAAAAAATTTAAAACAATTTTCAAGCGTGAAATCTCTTAACAAGCCTAAACTAGCTTGAAATTTCTTATTTAAGGTGGAACGATACAGTTAGGATACCCTGTCGGTTTTGTGTATAACTTGAGCCGTACGTGACGGACAGAAGCAAACTATATGTTGGGAGAAAGGGTATTTTTGCGGGGCAAAAAGAAAAAAAAAAACAAGGTAAAAATAGCTAGAAGAGAGGTCAGTTCGGTATCCTTAACGGATATTTTAGTAATTTATAGATTAGTTGGACCATTCACACGTGCCAAATTGGAGAAGTAGAAAAATTTTATGCTTTGTTGAAAAAAGGCATTTTAAAACAGTTTTTTCCAATTTAACAGAACCATAGTTAATATTACGTAAAAAAAGTGTTCATTATTCAATACTGTATTCAACCCCGAGTACGCGGGGGAGTACGCGCGAGTACCCTAAGCCTAAGCCTAAGCATATTATGTAATAAAAATTTAACTCAAGTTATATACACCAAATGTACATGCCCACAAAAATTTTCAGCAAAATCCCTACTATTAAAGTTTTTTCATTTCGTTTTATTGCTAAAATTGTTGAAATAAAAAATAAGAAGAAATGATAGTAGAGATTTTGTTAAGAACTTAAAAACTGACTCAGAATTATGGTACAACTGCTGTGTTAAAAGTTGGGAACAAACTAATTTCTATAAAATTACTAAACTTTCCTTTGTATTTTTTTGATTTGACGTCCGGAAACTACATTTTGAAATGTTTGTTTAAAACTAGCTAAAGAAAAAATCTCAAACGAAGCAGCGGCCGAGTGGTTAGAGCGACGGACTAGGAATTCAGGAGCTCTAGGTTCGAGTCTCCCTGAGCAATATTTTTAACCTAAAAAAATGTTTTTTTATTTTTTAACTTTTTAATTAAAAAAGTGTTCATTATTCAATACTGTATTCAACCCCGAGCTCCGCGTACTTGGGGCTCAGGGTTGAATACAGTATTGAATAATGAACACTTTTTTTACGTAATATTAACTATGGTTCTGTTAAATTACAAAAAACTGTTTTAAAATGCCTTTTTTCAACGAAGCCTATCTCGCCGTGGAATGGTCCACCAATAATTTTAAGGATACAGAACTGACCGGCAAAAAATACCCTTTCTCCCAACATATAGTTTACTTCTGTCCGTCACGTACGGCACAAGGTATACACAAAAACCGACAGGGTATCCTAACTGTATCGTTCCACCTTAACAGCTAATAACAGAAATCATGTAGAGGCACGCTTCCAACTTTACTTCAAGTTGTAAAATCCGAAATGAGTTCACAATTTCGCAAGCATGTATGCAATTTAACAGTACACATGCTCTCTTTTGCGCGGAGGGACCACTGGCCGGAAATAAGTTGAAATAATTCATTTTACACTGCGTCGTTAAAATAGATGGCAGCAAGTATTTCACGGCAAGGTTAAATGTCAACTTGATATTGCCACTAAATAATCTTAACCAAAATCGATTTTAAACGCATAGCATAACAAAATTTAAACAAAAATACTAGCGTTGATTACAAAATGCAAACATATACAATAGACTTCTGTACACTAACACCTATTAATATAGAATAATCTTATATTAGCAATGACTTTTTTAAAATTTTCATTTAAACAGGTAAAATAATGTTTTTTTCATAACAAAGGCGAAAATTAAACCACGCCTGCGTTCTCATTCTTTGCTCCAAGTATTTTACCTATAGTAATAGCCAGCTCCGATTCCAGATGTTTTGGGAAAAATTTGGAATTCTGTTTCCTATTCCTGATTTTTGGAAAATCTAAATTTTGGTTCTGGTTCCGATATTCCGAAAGTTTTGCAGTGTGATGGGCAGCTCCAGTTCTGGATGTTACAGGCGAAATTTGAAATTCTGTTTCCTGTTCTGGATTTTTGGAAAATCTAAATTCCGGTTCTGGTTCCGATGTTATGAGAGTTTCACAGTGTGATGGCAGCTCTGGTTCTCGATGTTACAGGCAAATTTGGAATTCCGTTTTCTATTCTGGCTTTTTTGAAAATCTCAATTCCAGTTCTGGTTCCGATGTTCTGAGAGTTTCGCAGTGTGATGGGCAGCTCCAGTTCTGGATGTTACAGGCGAAATTTGAAATTCTGTTTCCTATTCTGGATTTTTGGAAAATCTAAATTCCGGTTCTGGTTCTGATGTTATGAGAGTTTCACAGTGTGATGGCAGCTCTGGTTCTCGATGTTACAGGAAAATTTTGAATTCCGTTTTCTATTCTGGCTTTTTGGAAAATCTCAATTCCAGTTCTGGTTCCGATGTTCTGAGAGTTTCGCAGTGTGATGGGCAGCTCAGGTTCCTGATGTTATCGGGCAAAATTTGGAATTCCGTTTCCTATACTGGATATTTGGAAAATCTCAATTCCAGTTCTGGTTCCAATGTTCCGAGAGTTTTGCAGTGGGCAGCTCTAGTTCCTGATGTTACAGCAAAATTCGGAATTCCATTTCTTATTCTTGATTTTTGGAAAATCTCAATTTCGGTTCTGGTTCGGATGTTCCAAGAGTTTCGCAGTGTGATGGGCAGCTCTGGTTCTATATGTTACTGGCAAAATTTGGAATTCCGTTTTCTATTCCTGATTTTTGAAAAATCTCAATTTCGGTTCTGGTTCCGATGTTTCAAGAGTTTTGCAGTGTGATGGGCAGCTCCGGTTTTGGATGTTGAGGCAAAATTTGGAATTCCGTTTCTTATTCTGGATTTTTGGAAAATCTCAATTTTATTTCTGGTTCCAATGCTATGAGAGTTTCGCAGTGTGATGGGCAGTTCCAGTTCCAGATGTTACGGGCAAAAATTGGGAATTTCATTTCCTATTCCCGATTTTTTGGAAAATCTCAATTTCGGTTCTGATTTTGATGTTCGGAGAGTTTTGCAGTGTGATTGGTAGCTGGGGTTTCCGATTTTACAGGCAAAATTTGGAATTCCATTTCGTATTCCCAGTTTTTGGAAAATCTCAATTTCGGTTCTGGTTCCGATGTTCCAAGAGTTTGGCAGTGTGATGGGCAGCTCCGGTTCTGGATGTTAAGGCAAAATTTGGAATTCCGTTTCCTATTTTGGATTTTTGGAAAATCTAAATTCCGGTTCTGGTTCTAATGTTCCCAGAGTTTTCGCAGTGTGATGGGCAGCTCCAGTTCTGGATGTTATGGGCAAAATTTGGAATTCCATATCCTATTCTGGATTTTTAGAAAATCTCAATTCCGGTTACAGTGTGATGGGCAGCTCCGGTTCCGGATGTTACGGCAAAATTTGGAATTCTATTTCCTATTTTGGATTTTTGGAAAATCTCCATTCCGGTTCTGGTTTGGATGTTCGGAGAATTTCGCAGTGTGATGGGCAGCTCTGGTTCCGGATGTTACAGGCAAAATTTGGAATTCCATTTCCTATTCCCGATTTTTGGAAAATCTCAATTTTAGTTGTTCTGATGTTCCGGAGGTTCCGCAGTTTCGCCCATCACTAGAAAATGAAATGAGCTTCTATTCAAAATTTTGAAATGGACTTTTTAAAATTAATTTTTAAATTTTGATTAGTTTTGCACAGAACTTAAAAAACCTATGTATGTTTGAAATTAGTTTCAAAGCACAAATTTCAACTTTATTTTTGCTAATTCAAAATTATTGTTTACGAAAATACTATTTAAGTGATGATTTTTAACTAGGGTAGTGCATTTAATTCCGCCACTTTTTCGTTTTTGCAATGTAACTTTTTACTGTATGGCCTGATTTTTGTGTTTGATAGCTCATTTTAAAGCTTTTACGATACTGCGTTGCGTCATAAAAAATTCACTGTACGAAAGTTGTTTTTTTACTTAATTACATCAGTTTTTAAAAAAATGGAAAATTGCCGAAATTAAATGTATGCATTTAATTTGGGCACTTTACAAACAATCGATTGTTTCTCAGTCAAAAAATCATCATTTTCAAAAATTTAAAAACCTATCATTATCTCCAGACAGTTTTCTTTAATTTAAGCTTTTACTTGTTGTTCAGCGTGTAACTGGAAAAAAGTTACAGCTAAAATGCTAAATGGTATCAAAATGAGGAAAATTTGGGAAAAAAGTGCATTTAGTTTCGGCACTTTTTAAAAAGACCCCCTTAATCGAGTTTAAGTGCAGTGCTATGACTCCTACACATTTCAACGTTGTCTTATTTAACTATTTACAACTACAATTTACCACCCGACTACTAAATTCAACCCGTTTTTACCTACAACAATAGTGTGCCGAAATTACACTATTTTATTTTATAACGATTGCTCACCACAGACGCAACGTAGAACCACGGGGACTAAAAATTCGGAAAATAGACTAAATTTTACCAGGACAGTTTAATTTTTAAACCAATTTATTGCGTAATCATGAAATGTCCATGTTTTAAAAACGAGTAACAATTTTATTTTTTGTAAATCACATAATTTCACATGAAAATATTATAACATAACAAATAAAAAGCTCACGACAGTCATCTACATATAATTAGCTCTCATTTGAGTTATCAAACGTCGTAATCCGTCCAGGATTACCAAAGATATAGTCCAAAATCAAAAATGCCCAATTGGGAAAAGTGCCGAAATTAAATGCACTACCCTATTGTGACGTTTATTTAAAAAACCAAAATATATTTAGCACAAACTGATATATTAAAGCACTTAAACATAGTGAAACATAATATCGTGTAGCAATTTTAATTAATTATAGGTTTAAACTTGAGAAACTAAGAAAACTATAGCTAAAGTCTTCCAGGCTGAAAATAAGGGCGTAACCGCTCGCCGCCAGGAAGAAATAAACAATAAACCAGCGAGCAAGAAAAATTGAAAAAAAAAGTTTGCAGCGGTTATGTAACCAATTATTATTTAGTTGCGTCATGTGTTTCTCTGCACGTGATATTTTCTCAGAGAACGAGTGTTTATTTTACCACTCATCTATTTTCACCCTGATAGAATTTACCTTTAGTTTTTTTTACAAATTTATTATTTTTTTTGTACCCTCTGCTATACAGTAAAAGACGCTTATTCAGAACTATAGTCTATACAAAAATGTTGCGGACTGACGACAAAATTCAAACTGTGAAAGGTCATTTCTCCATAATGCGAGGTAGAATATGTACAGGACATAATACCGGAGCATAGCTCAGTCTCTTGGCTATCTTTTGAAAAATTAGAGAAAATTGTTTTTCTATAACGTCATCACTACGGCCGAAACGATGAAAAAAACCTGGTCCCAAAAAAACAAAACTTTTTTATTAGTACAAAATAAGAAACGCTGCTTGATATGTTGATAAAACCTACTTTTTTGAGTTTTTTTCTGAAAATTTTAGCGAAATCGGCTTGCTCAATTTTTTTATCATGTGTTAAATGCGTGAATACACTTCAAAAAAGATAGCTTTAGTTTTGCTTCCTGCTCGGCGTGCGTACGATTTTGATCATATTGTTATATTCTTATATTCAATGTCCGCCATTTTTTATCCCTTTTCACATAAATTTTATTTTTTTGGGGTTGACCTACCGAGGGCTAGGGGAGCCAACACAAAGTCAATTTTTTTTTTCAAAACCAATAAAAACATAAAATTTATCAAAAAATAACGACTTTTGATTTTAGGTGTGTGTGTCAAAAAACCTATTATTAAGCTTACAACAAGCTGTCAAAAATGACGAAATTAAAATGTGGAAACATTAGAAGCCCGTATGCTTGCAGCAGCAAATATCTAAATTTAAAAGTTTGGTAAGAATCTATATTTAAATAGACGTAATGTCTGTGTGTGTGTGTGTGTGTGTGTGTGTGTGTGTGTGTGTGTGTGTGTGTGTGTGTGTGTGTGTGTGTGTGTGTGTGTGTGTGTGTGTGTGTGTGTGTGTGTGTGTGTGTGTGTGTGTGTGTGTGTGTGTGTGTGTGTGTGTGTGTGTGTGTGTGTGTGTGTGTGTGTGTGTGTGTGTGTGTGTGTGTGTGTGTGTGTGTGTGTGTGTGTGTGTGTGTGTGTGTGTGTGTGTGTGAGTGTGTGTGTGTGTGTGTGTGTGTGTGTCTCCCCGCTTATCTGAACGGATTAAGGTAAATAGGTATCGTTAGAAGCCTTACCTCAGGCAGGAAGTTGAATGGTAACGGAAATGTGCCTATATCTCCCCCCTACACACGCAGGGTTTTGGGGTATTAGGTGTCGGTTGGAAGGTTTTTACTTCGGGAATGTCGTAATGGGGTTGAAATTTTGTGTGTGTGTGTGTGTGTGTGTGTGTGTGTGTGTGTGTGTGTGTGTGTGTGTGTGTGTGTGTGTGTGTGTGTGTGTGTGTGTGTGTGTGTGTGTGTGTGTGTGTGTGTGTGTGTGTGTGTGTGTGTGTGTGTGTGTGTGTGTGTGTGTGTGTGTGTGTGTGTGTGTGTGTGTGTGTGTGTGTGTGTGTGTGTGTGTGTGTGTGTGTGTGTGTGTGTGTGTGTGTGTGTGTGTGTGTGTGTGTGTGTGTGTGTGTGTGTGTGTGTGTGTGTGTGTGTGTGTGTGTGTGTGTGTGTGTGTGTGTGTGTGTGTGTGTGTGTGTGTGTGTGTGTGTGTGTGTGTGTGTGTGTGTGTGTGTGTGTGTGTGTGTGTGTGTGTGTGTGTGTGTGTGTGTTTGTGTGTGTGTGTGTGTGTCTGTCTGTGTGTTCCCCTTCCTCCCCCCCCACCCCCCGGCGGAAGGTGGTTAAGGTGGTATCGTTAGAAAGCTTATACCTCAGGGAATGTCGTAATGGGGTTGAAATTTTGAAACAACTTACATGGACATCTTTATACTGGACAACGCATTTTCACTAAAGAAACTTATGGATTTTGGAACTTAAAAAATTTTTTGACTCAGAATTGGCTCAAACTTATTTGAAAGAGTAATTAGGCAATGTAAAGCTAGAATATCATGATTTTTGGAAAAATGAACACGGACATCTTTATACTGGACAACGTTTTTTTCATTAAAGAAGGGAATTACCTTGCTCACCAACCACAAAAGGGATTGGGCTAAATGAGATATCATTGCAAAGCTTACGGTCCGGAGAATGCCATAAAAAGGTTGAAATTTAGAAAAAAAATTGCATGGACATTTTTAGCCTGGACAAAACATTTTCACAAAAAGGGAAAACTTATGGAATTTGGAAAGTGAAAATTTTTTGTCTTTGAATTGGCACGAACTTATTGATAAGAGTAATTATCCAATGTAAAACCAAAACGACATGTTTTTTGGTAAGATTAACATGGACATCTTAATGCTGGACAACGTTTTTTCATTAAAAAGAGGAACGACCTTCCTCTCCAACCAGCAAAAGGATTGGGCTAAATGAGATATCATTGCAAAGCTTACAGACAGGGGAATGTCATAAAGGGGTTGAAATTAAAAAAATTGCATGGACATCTTTTGGTTGGACAACACTTTTTCACAAAAACAGGGCTGTCCAACACCTTTGTACTAAAATTTTCTGAGCTTATTTGATTCATTTTGCATTGATTTAAGAATTTTAGGATTTTTTTTTATTTATTTAAACTGTTCTTAGTTTTTTAACCCCTTTAATTTTACTGTTAAATTCAAGGAACACTGTCACAAATCAAATTTCTTATAACGCCCTGAATGGACTACTCTTTTAATACAAAACTTTAATCTTAATGTAGACATCAAAACTATTTTTAGTTTTTTGGCCCGTTTAGTTTATTTAATTAAATGAAGACTGTAAGCAAACCCAAATTTCTATAATGCCCTGAATGGACTACTCTTTTAATACAAAACTACTGCTCTTAGACTTAATCTACCTCAAATTAAATATTTTGGTTTCTCCACACAAATTCAACAACATTTATAAATTTTAATTATATCGGTTCAGTAACAGAGTTGTATGATCCGGGCGTTACAGGAATTTGATTTGTGGTATTACTCCTTTAAAAACCAAACAATCAATTCGGAAATACTTTTATATTTTATTTTTTCGGAAAGTTTTATATTAATATAGGAAACTCTTTTATTCTTATATCTGCAACATTTTATTATTATCGCATCCAAATACATACTAAAAGAAAAGAATAAATTAGAAACTATAATATAAAACATAAAAACGTTATGGTTGCGATATTGTGTGGCTGACGCTGAAAACTCAAAATGCAGATTAAGAAGGACCAATTAAAATTGTGCGGTAATGACGTGTTTTTTTAAAACAAATAGGAACGCAGAATTTTTTTTAATTCCACCTTTTCACAAAATATACATAATCAACCAACTTTAGCCCTTAAAAAATTTGCATTTAAATTCTTCAAATTAAGTGGTTTGATAAATAATTTCTGGAGTTTGGGTTACAATCTTTGTTATTAATCCGCTTTAGTGAAAAATTTTGAATGTTTTTGTTGTTAAATAGTCAAATCAATACTGTAAATATCAAAGTGTCGGCTAGATTTTATTTGCCTATAAT
>JASAMX010009403.1:0-12018 GCA_030248175.1 Microlaimidae sp. YZB2_3 | reverse complement strand
TATGTAACCTACTTCGTTCAGTTACGTATTGATGTGCTAACCGATAATTACAAACTTCACAGAGTCTATGGGTTTGCTTCCAGTCAGCCGGCCGAGGGCATTGTTTCAACGTTAAAAGAATAGAGCGGCTGTTTGTGCGGTACAAATCTATAAACTCATTGAGCGCACAACCAAGTGGCATTAAAAAATAAATTACAAAAAATTTAAAAAATTTAATTACGCAAGAATTTATTTAAAAGAATTTAAAAGAATTAAGGAATTAAAATAGTTTAGCGACTTTTATAATATTTTGTTACTATTTTTTTAAGCTTTTAAAAACTGGAATATCGTGACTTGGACGTCACAACAATATCATTTACAAATAATAAAAAAGCAAAGGGCCTAAAACTGAACCCTGGGGAACACCCAAAAAGGCTTTACTAAAACTTGAACAACAATTCTCAATAATACCTTTTTGTGTGCAAAAGCATAAAAAGGTTTCAGTCCAACAAAAAAGATCACCAGAAATTCCATATGACTTTAGTTTAGACAGCAGTTTTTGATGTGAAACCGTGTCAAAGGCTTTACTAAAATCAATGTAAATTGTATCAATAATTTTGTTTTTATCAATAGCTTTAAACCAGTCGTTTAAAGATTCTAAAAGTTGCGAGCATGTTGATCGTTTTTTAGAAAGCCGTGTTGATGTTTTTTGATTAGATTATTTGTTTTTAAATAATGGATTAGTGTCTTGTAAATACAAGACTCCATGACTTTACAAGCTATACAGGTTAAAGAAATTGGACGGTATGTAGTTAGCGGGATCACATAAGCATCCTTTTTATATACTGGTATAATTAAGGCTGTTAGTCAGCTAGGAGGTAAAGTATGAGTGCAAAATGACACTTTAAAAACTGTTTTTAAGTGAGCAGCCAGACTATTGGCTAATTTACGAAACAAAATAGCAGGAATTTCATCAGGAGTTTTACTTTTTTGCTTTTTTGCTTTTTAAGTGCTTTTAATATAATTTTAATTGTAAATTTAATGCTTAGAAGGGATCGATTATTTGGAACTTTGGAATTTAGAATTGGATTTATGCAATTATTTTTAGTAAATTTTCCACTAAACATAAAGTTAAGTAGATCGCATTTTTTTGGTGTGTCGTCTATAATTTTATTATTTACGTCTAAAAAGGGAGCTAAGTCACTTTTGTTGTTTCTAAAATTTTTGACATATTGAAATAATCTTTTTCCTTATATTAAATGGGTTAAGTCACTGCGCGGTTAACTGTTGTTAATGGCGTCATCTAAAATCAACAAAATCTTAAATAGCTCTTTAGCCAAATAAAAATTTAAACATTTTACACGACTAAAATATTACCCGCATTTTTCTAATACTAAAAACTTAAAAACTTTTGCAAAACATACCTAAATTTTATACTAATAAGCTTAATTTGCTTAACTTTGTTGACTTTTGTTTTTTTTTGGGTCCCGAAAATTTTTTCCAGTGGTAAAAATTTGGAGCGGATCTTTTGCACGTAGATGCTAAATTGTTGCCTCACCTGAATTTATTCTTGTATTATGCCCTATTGCCCGTTGTTACATCTGTGCACATGTGAAAAACAACCAATTTTTTTCTAAGTTACGAATTTGGTACTGGGGTACTTGTGTGACACTTATTTTCCTTACTGAATTACGTATTAAGAAACTTCACACAGCAATACACATTCTCTTGTAATTTTTTTTGGTTTAGATTATAATTCCTTACCTTTTTATAAAAGTGGCTAATTTTTACAGTGAAGAACGAACAAATATCCTAACCACTCATTAACCATTCGGCAACAATAAAAATAAATTAAAAAATAAAATAAAATTAATCTGGGGGTAACACGTGAGTGCCACAAGACACTAACCGTGCTATTCATAAAACCTTTGGACTCAGTCCAAAGCCGACTGGGTCCACTTTTTACGCAGACCGGTCTGCGTAAAAAGCGGTCCCAGTCCGTTCTGATCATCCGTGCTATCTAGAGTAAACCGCTTTTATACTGTGCAGATTTAAATAAATTTGCGTAAAACTATTAATGCAATTGCAATAACGGACTGGGACCGCTTTTTACGCAGAGCAGTATGCGTAAAAAGTGGAGCCAGTCCGTTTTGGACCGGGTCCAAAAGTTTTTTGAATAGCACGGTAAGCTCACAGTGTCATCTTAAATAAAATTAGAAAAATAGATAAATTTTAAAATTTATCTTTATCACTCTTTCTTACTACTATTATTTACAGCTTAAAATCACATAACGTTGAAGGTAAACATTTTTTTAATGTGTGGGCGTTTTTTTATTTTTGTGTGTGCGTTGAAACAAAACATGTGTTTAAATGAGTTATCATTAGTCTAGTAAAACTATGCCTGAATTAATTGCTAACCAAGCTTTATTAAAAAAAATGTAGTTTATAAAAAAATTTGTGCAAAACGACAATATTCACTTGCAAATAGGTACATTAAATCGTAAACATTTTTCGCTAATTAAGTACAGTCAATAATTAAAATAAATAATTAAATTAAAATATTTAAATTATACAATTTAATAATACTCTTGGAAATTTTTATAGGCCAAACTTTGAGTATTTAAGGACCTAATTAATTTAATAAATTTTATAGTCTTATTATATCAATTTACCGCTGTTTAAAACATCTTAACTTAACTTTAATTTCAAAGAGCTTGATGCATAGAATTTTTTTGTGTTTTTTAGTTCATGGTTAAAGTATTTACTATAAGAATGCGAAAAAATCACCCGTTTTTAGTTTTTTGGATGAAATATAGGCAAGACAAGATTTGAAATTGTAATCTCCAGCCTCAGTACTCACACGCCTGACGTTCTGCATTGCAAATTACCCGCTAAATTTACTTTTCGTTTACAACTCGCATTTATAAGTTTTGTGGTTTTTTTTTTTGTTTTGGTTGTTGGTGGTGGTTTTTTTTTTTTGTTTTTTTGTTTGTTTGTTTTTTATTTTTTTGGTGGTTGTTTTTTTTTATTGAAATTTTTTTTGTATTTTTTTTGATTTTTTTTTTTTTTTTTTTTTTTTTTTGCTTTTATTTTTTTTTTTTTTTTTTTTGTTTGTGTGTGAGTGTTTTTTTTGTTTTTTTTTTTTATTTATTCTTTTCTATTTTATTTTTTTTTTGGTTTTTGTTTTTTTTTTTTTTTTTATTTATTTTTTTTTTTTTTTGTTGTTTTTCTTTTTCTTTTTTGTGTTGTTTTTTTTATTATTTGTTTTTTTTTTTTTTGTAATTCTCGTTTGGTTTTGTTTTTTTATTTGATGTGGATTTTTTGTTATTATTTATTGTAGTTATTTTTCTCTTTTTATTTTTTTTTTTTTTTTTTTTTTTTTTTTTTTTTTTTTTTTTGTGTTTTTTTTTTTTTTCTTTTATTTTTTATGTTTTTTTCATTTTGTTTTTTTTTTTTTTTGGTTGTTCGTGTTTTTTGTTTTTTTTTTTTTGTTTCCTAATAGTCTGCTATTGTGTCCTATAAATGACGGTTTAAGTATTTTTGTATTAGATATATATGTAACGGGCCAAACAGGGGTCAAGCCGGTAAGTTGATGATCCTGCGGCCCGGTACACACGGATTACTTATCGTATTTAAATAAACACCTTATGCTATGATTTCCCTTTTATTTCGGCTCAGCCGGTTATTACACAATAAAGAAGTTTGCACAATTTTTAGAATTTGACCTTAGTGTTTACTCTTGCGTAGCGAGGGGACACACGACACACCCTCTTGACCGGGGGGGTCAAGTCGGTTCACGGAGTAGGGTTACGGTAGGACGGGTTGAGAAAGGGAGGAATTCTTCGCGAATTCCTTTTCAAAAAGTTTCCTCAAACGGCTGACGATCCGATATACGAAATGCCATATGTAAGTGGAAAGACGGGAAGTAAATCCAGCAAGTCCAATTTAGGTAAATACCAATGGTCAGTAATTATTTTAGTGAAACATTACCGTGTTGGGTCATAAAAATAAGAGCAAAATTGGTTTTGCTCCTTTCAAAATGTTGCAGTTCAAAGTGAAAATGAAGTACAGAACTTGACTGCAACTCAAAGAGGGGAAGGTAAGGGACTGGTATGGAACATTAAAAATACCAGTGCAATTTAAGAACGTTATTTGAGAGGTCTGATGGAGTCAGACTTCTGCAAAAAGTTAGGGTTTCCAGCAAAGAGTTGTAAGCTCAATTTTTTCACTGAGCTCGGTAGCCTCACCGAATTTATGAGATGGGTGAAACCTTGGAACAACGGGTTTGGAAATGAATAGGTTGACCGACCCAAGCTTCGCTTGGGTTTTCAAAAAGTTCGTTGAAGACCTCAAAGCCCGGTGTGCCTGGAAAATATGAAGCCACCAAACTAGGAAACGAACAGCATAAAGTACAGAGGAGAGTTTTGACGTGGGGATTAGATTTCAACGAAACATTAAAATTATTAGTGTAATTTTAGTGTTTCGATGAGGGGAAAAGAGAGGGTTTGGCCAGTGGTTTGGGTTCCGTGGTTTCTATGTGTCGTGTGGGACTATACTGCATGAATTTAAGTGTAATTTTATAACTTATTTGTTTAGACGAAATAAATGCCTTGTTTACGTACTTTGTGAATGAAATACTGCGTTGGCAGATTGAATTACTTGCGGAGATAAATAGGTTACACAACAGTTTACACAAAACGTTTATTTATGAGCGATTACTTACGAGCGCAACAGACCGCGTTGCGGCGAACAAAAGAATAGATTACTTTTTGCGCACATTGAGCAACTTGAGCAATTTGTTTTAACAAAAAGAAAAGGCTATTTTTAGGCGTTTAGAAACGCTAAGGCTATGACTTTTAGCCTTTTAAAAACTGCTTTAGCTTTTAAAAACACAAATTACATTTAAAGAAAAATTACAGAAATTTATAAGTTTTTAAAATTCTATTTTTGATTGATTCAGTTAGAGGCTTAAATTTGAATTAGTTTTAAATAATTAATTTTTTAGAAATTTACCGATTGAAAAATAAAACGATATTTTTACGAAACCAGTGGTTGTCCTTGACGACACGCCACTGAGGGTTTTATGTAACCTATTTAACTTAATTAAAACTACGTACAACTTGTACAGAATTTGTGCAAAATTCCTTATTTAATACCTGTACCCACGATCGTAGCCACTCCACCAATACACTTCCGAAAATGCCGCCTTATCTCAAGGAGAGTTCACAGACAGCCCTGCGAACTCTCCACTTAACACACTTTCCTTACCTAAGTTGGTCAAGACCAACTATAGCGGTTGGCATCTCAAGTGGGAAAATTGTCGGATAAAATAAAGGTAGTAAATTATAAATACCTAGACGGGTACTGCCAACGAGGGTTCCGATTCAGATAGGTACGACTGATCTCCAAGTATAAAGCGCAAAACAATAATTACGAAACCCATTGGGCCCACGCACCGCGTGGAGCGCACGCACTGTTATAAGCGACTGTTTTGACACGCGCGGCGACAGGCGCGGGCTACTGTAATTTGATTACAGCGCATACATTAATATATTTTAAAAATGTTTTAAATTGAAATGAAACCATGACTGAACGCGAGTGTAGTGACTACTTAAGACATGAATTAATATTGTTAATTTAGTTGACCTAAACTGCTCAACGCTATCCGCCACATTTTTGGTTTGCGGGGGGACCTTGGTTTGTTTTTTTTCTTGGTAAAATATTCAATAGAACAAAGCCTGGAAAGTAATTTTATAAAAAAAAACATTTTAAAAAACTAAATTTTAATTTAGAGACCAGGTTATTTTCAAGACACTACGCCCTCGTGAGGCTGTAAATATTTTTTTCGAGCTCCGTGAGGCTGGGTTAATTGCGGGCTGGTCTTAAGGGTTGAATTTTGGTAAAAGTGTAGCGGAAAGCAGAGTTTTAATTAAATTTTTAAAATAAATCTTTAAAATTTACATTTTAAAATGTTTTGTGTCAAGAAATCTTCATCTAATGTTAAAATGTTAAAATTATTTTCTTTAAAAATGCGATTCAAAAAGTCTAGAGTTCTCGTTTACAGAATAGATCTGTGGGGTCTGAAGCTTTTGAGGTACCTTCAGAAGGATTTCCAAAAATTTTGTCTTTTACATAACGTCTTTCAACATCTTTTCAACGTCAACGTCTTCTACAACTCGTCCTCAGAAAGTTCGTCTTTTAAACATCTCGTCTTCGGAAAACTCGTCCTTTGGATGCGATTTTGTGAACATACTTTCTAATGACGCGGATCAAAAACATTTTTCCCTAAGCCTAAGCAAAACCTTAAAATCAAGCTAAATTTAACCATGATAAACTTTTATTCAATGATTTGTTTTGAAAAACTGCGAACCTAAAACTTAACCTAAACTTTATTGTAGTAAATTTGTATTTTAATATTGTAGTAAAGTTTTATTTAAAATGGTTTCTTATTATTTTTCCCAATTGATAACTAAAACAAAGGAGATTTTTTGTTTATTTTTGAACTAGTCAATCTACAGACGAATTTCTGCTTAAGTCCACTGCAACAAATCGTTTAAATTTAAAACTGATATATTAAATAAATTAAAACAATTGTCTTAAACTTTTTTCTTTGCATTTGGCTTTTAATTGATACAAAAAACAATTCATAAATTTTTCAAATATTTATATAATTTTCGTTCATAAATCCACCGAAACAATTTTTTAAAACTTCTATAAATATAATAATATAATTAATTTAAAAAACTCGTATAAAATTTAGTGCTTTTTTAGGATATATTTTTCTACAATATTGTGTGTAAACAAAGTTACATTTTAACCCTATGCCTTAGTATTTAAATAAAAAACTCCTCCCAAGCATGTTATTTTACATAATACCTTTCAAATTCTAATATTTACATATTATGTCGTTTTTTCAAGAAAATAGTCTTTTTTTTTGTCATTAATAGAGATAAACATGAACATGTCACTTAGTCCAGGTTTTTCAATCAAAATTAACCACAAAATTTTCCCCGTCCGGAAAATTTTCGTAAGGCATCAGCCTCGTACACCTCACGAGGCTAACTTTTTTCTCGTCAAAGATGTTGTATAAATAAACATTAGACTAATAACCATCTACCCAAAATTTTTCTGCTATGTTAAAATCTCCAGTAATTGTTATATAAGAAAATTTACTTTTGACAAGTCTGATAAGGCATCACAAAAAAGTTCAGAATATTCTTTTGTGCTATTTGGTGGCCTATAAAAACAAATATTTCGTGAAGGAGTTTTGCCAATGATATCAACCGTAATTAATTCAAGTGAATTAAATCTTTCTGGTTAAAATATTTCGCAAGTTTTAAGCTAAAATAGCCACGCCACCCCCTGTCCGATTTTGTCGGTCTTTACGATACACTTTATAAAACTCATTTGTTTCAATAAAATCGGCTGTAATTTGATTATGAAACCAAGTTTCTGAGAAACTAAGAAGAGCATATTTTTTTAAGAAAGCAAATAATTAAATTCCTTAAGACAATCGATACTACATAAACTGCGGGCATTTGCTTATGTATATATTAAATAATCATAAGTTTTTGAAATTGCGCGTGAAGTAAAAAATGTGTTCCTTTCCGCTAGGAGTTTAACCGATTCCCACTTTTTTCCCTACCGCCCCATTTACCCTTTTGCGTATTCTTTACAAATTTAACTAACACAAATTTTCCCTGCTCCTTCCTGACTGAATAGATTACGGTAACTTTCCCTTTTTCTTTCCGTTCGGAGTTCGTATTAAATGCCTTCATTCGCATTTGTTTGAATTCTTCAGCTTTTTTTCGAAGTTTCAGTGAAGATGACGGTCGCAATTTCACAGAGTTACGATTAATTTCTGGGTCGCTGCGCAGCTCATCCCGACGACGGAGAAAGTTTTTTTGCGTGCACCGCCCCTTGGCCATCGTGATTAAGCATGGTAATTTTTACCAGCCTATTAAAGTGAGGTGTGCGTTGTTTCCCGAGACGTTCCGCGCCAGCAATATGTGCCCAGACATCCAATAATCCGAAATCAGCGGTGAGGTTTTTTAAGCTTAAAAACTTTTATCTTGTGACTTTTCGTTTAGCGGCTCTATGAAATTGAACAGGACTACCTGTGTCTTCATTTGTTGTTCAGAAAGAATTTCTTTCAGCTGGTGGTAAACAACAGGGCCCCCAGTGGGTGATAGGCCCTGCTTTGTGATATCCGCGTAAGATTTTGGAGCTTGTGAAACCGAAACCTGGGACTTCACTTCATCGACCAAACCCTTGAGGTTTTCGAATATCGCAGGAATGTCTCGAGACAAGCTTGATTTAATTTGAGTTGTCCCGGTAAGGACGGGGTGCCTGAATTGGAAAAACCGGTTTTTACCTGCTTCCTACCTGCCTCCAAACCTGTATATGCTTCAACATAGGAGGCAGGGCCACCTGCCTCCTACTTGCCTTTGATGCTGTTTTACCTGCCTCCTATCTGCCTCCAATCTTCCGGAAGCAGGTTCAAGAGCCGGCCTTACCGGGATATAGCAAGGCCTGTTTGAGAAATTTCGTCCGAGAGATCCTGGATTGATGTTGTATTTTCAGAGCTCGACAAAATTTTTCTTGATAAATTTCTGGGTGCATGTGGTCAAGCACTGTGGGACTTTTGTGCAATAAAACCGGAATTGGTTGCCTGGTAGCTCCAGTAGTTGCTTCGTTGACGTGCTGATTTTAAAGTTTTTTTAAGATAAGGCAACGAAAATGAAAAACCTCTTCACACTTATAGCACTGGACGCTAACTGTATTAAGTTCTCAAGACGGTTTTTTACACATTGAACAATAGTGGTCGTTGAATTCGACGATTGTTGACTAAGAATCGTTCACGTCCGTCATTTTGATGACCTCATAGGTAATGAGGAAAGGGCTTCTGGCTGATGTATGACTTTTTCTGAGCAGTCTTGCTTTTATTGAGAAGAAAAAGGCCTCAAATGGTCTTTGAAAATCGAAGAGGGCCTTTTATAGGCATTTTTGTTAGGGCACGCCCTAGTTATGGTTCTCAATGACTGTAATTAAGAGGCGCCCTTAAAGCCTTTACAAAGAAACTAATTTCCAGAAAAAACGACTGTTTCATTTTGGTTTTTGCTCAAAAATCTTGACTATTTGAATTTTTTTAAAAAACTTGCGAATTTTGGGTATATAACAAAAGAAAGAGGCGTTAAGGGGCCAAGAGGTGCTCTAATTAAGGCAAAACCTTGTCAGGGCAATAATTTTGTTTGAACAATATATAAAGTCACATAAATAAATAAATAAATTTATTTTCTCATGCGAATACATAAACAGGAAAGATACAAAAACTAATAAAACACACTCTAAAGATTTTTCGATTCCTAATCGAGGGGGAGTAATTCCGCGCAGTGCTCTGCGCTGATTAGTTCCACCCGCGTCATGTCCTCTCCTCTGAAGTGATCAATATTCCCACGTCGTATATTTTCTATCAATTTACAAAAAGTAGGCGGAGATTTCGTAAAATGAAATTTACAAAGGTTTTTATGAAATAGGCCTCAGGAGTTAAAGAGTACTTTTTTCAAGGTAAAAGAGAATAAATGATAATAAACAGAAATAATTCAAGCAATCTATTACCGATTGTAAAATAATGTTTTTATACATTAATAAATTTACTGGAGTAAAATTAGAAAAATTCTAATATTTACTGAAGTAAAATTAGAAAGATGCTAATATAAGACTAATGAGCAATTTTAAGCTTATTTAAGCTTGAAATACACCATGTACATTTTTAAGGCTATTTTGATCGGTTTAAATAAGTTTTGAAAAAATTTAAACTACAAAAAATTTTTGACATAATAATTATTATGGAATTACTCTTTAATTATTCATGCAAATAGTACGAAAATGGTGCTGAGCTGCGGTAGTTGCTCCCGAGCTCCTAAAAGCTGAGCTCTGCTCTGGAGAACATCATTAATCAACACAAACATTACCACACGTACTAGTTCGCCAAAGCCCTGCCCTGTTTCTGTACAAATTTCATGAATAATTAAAGATGATTTATAAAAAAAAAGTTTTTACTAAACTAAATTTTTTTAAAACTTACTAAAGCAAAAAGTAGTCCTAAAAATACAATAATTTAACACATAGAGCTTAAATGAGCTTTAAAATGCTGATTTAAGGGGCGAAGTTCGTAGTTTTGTTTAGCTTTGCTAAGTGGACGGAGCTTTGAAGCATGACATTGGAGCGTAGGATCATCACTACTTTATGTACGAAATCGTTGTTACCTCAGTGAATATTCCTAAGATGTAACAAAACTAAGGGGAGTGGCCAAAATACTAAATAGCAACCAAACAATTGGCACAAGATGTTTTTCGAAGTAGGGCTCCACTTTTTGGAGCAACCTTGGGTAAAGCTCCACTCTATTTTCATAAATAAGTAAAGAGTAATTCTACAAATTATTGTTAGAAAATTTTTTAAAATTCGTTTTTTCCCAAACTTATTAAAACATTAGAAATAGTTCTGAAAATGCAAGTAGAATAAATAATTAGAACATAATTTAATCTGAAATAAGCTCTAAAATCGTTTTTTTAAAAGGTGGAGCTCCGATTTAAATGGTCGGAGCATGATATTGGAGGGCAGGAACATCATTAGGGCGCGCCCTAATTAGGGCTATTATTAGGACATGAATTGTCAATCTGTGCAACATGTGAAGTTTCATAGTTTACGGTTAAAGGCCAGTTCACACCGACGGATAGCGGATAGCGGATAGCGGATAGCAGATAGCGGATAGCGGATAGCGGATAGTCAGTTCACACCGGAATTACCTCGGATAGCGGATAGCGGATAACCGTTCACACCAGAGTAAAATAACCGCAGATAGCGGATAGCAGATAGCGGATAGCGGATAGTCAGTTCACACCGGAATTACCTCGGATAGCGGATAGCGGATAACCGTTCATACCAGAGTAAAATAACCGCAGATAGCGGATAGCAGATAGCAGATAGCGGATAGTCAGTTCACACCGGGACAAATTGCAGATAGCGGATAGCGGATAGCGGATAAGGCGAGTTGCTGCATGCAACAACTTTGTACTGCTGGCAAGCCAAATTAAAGATATTTTTTCTTTTGTTTTTTGCTTAAACTGTGCTTTTTCTTGATTTTACAAAAATATTTTTATAAATTTTAATAGTTTAAAGTAAAATATTTTTTAAAGTATTTTCTGAAATTTTTTTTTTTTTGAAATTCAGTTGATTTCATTAAAACCAATGGTTTTTAAAAAGGTTACAAAAAACCACAAGGTATTTCTTGAATTTATGTATTGGGCAGGGGTTAAAAATATATTTAATTAGTATTTAAATACTAAATAAATACTAGTTTTGTAAGAGTGAGTATTTTTTTAAAAGTATCGATACTATTTTGAAAAGGTCGGTATTTTATTGGTATTGTATTCAAGTTTTTAAAAAGTATCAAATATTTTGGAGTATTCGAATACTAAAACATTTATAAAATACTAATTAAATACTGTTTTTTTTTGCAAACTTAATAAAACATAGGTTTTCTCACTCGAAAAATTAGCACTCAGATCATTTCATTAATAAAAATATACGACAGAATAAGTCGAAATGATACGTTGGCTGACTGTGCGTTAAAAATTGCAATTATTCCGAAGGTCTGAAGCTCCGGACCTCCAGACCTTTTTGTGTACTAATTACATGAATGATTAAACAGTGGTGCAATATATTATTTTGTCAAAATTTTTTTCCAAATTAATTTTTTTCCAAAACTTATTTTAATCAGTAAAAATATTCCTACCAACAGAAATAGAGTAATTTAAAATGCATTTTAAGCTAAAGCCTCAAGTTGCTTATTTAAGGGGCGGAGCATCGGAGCTCCGAAGATTTCTTCGCTTTATATGGCCGGAGTTCCGGAGCTTTATATTGGAAGGTAGGAACATCACTAATAAGCATTTAAAAAATAATAATTTACAAAGAAAATCGAAAACTTTGTTTAAATCTTTATTATAATAATATTATTCACTTATTACAAACAACAAC
>JASAMX010009402.1:0-35723 GCA_030248175.1 Microlaimidae sp. YZB2_3 | reverse complement strand
CAGCGGAGATGAAATGACGTGGCTGCGACCAATCAGCGCAGAGCAGTGCACGGAGATGCTCCCCCTAGATTACAAGTCGAAAAACCTTTATCGTGTATTTTACAAAAAATAGGCGGAGAATTGTAAAATAAGAGTTTACAAAGATTTTTATGAAACAGGCCCTTGGTTAAAAACTTAAAAGTGCGTTAAAGAGTCAAGTACTTTGTTATTAATTTCTTGGTAAAAATTTTGTTACATACCACTAACTTTGTAAATTTTTATGCCAAATAGTTTTTGACAGTTCAGTAAATTATATTTTTACAAATCACTGAAATCGGACATTTTGTTTTTGAACAATTCCCCTTTCGCTGTACAATACTGTATAACAAAAAAATATAAAAAATTAAATAAGCTATTTTCGACTTAATTGTAATTTTATTTTGTTACACAGGTTATATTTGCTTTTGAGAGGGAAAGATTAATTGGAGAAAATATAATTGTTTTCGGGCGTTATCCTCAAGTTGATAAAACTTTATTACTTTCTACGTTTCGAAACAAGCAACGTGTTTCTTCGTCAGGAAATAGGCTAAAACATTATACAATATAAGAAAATCTTACAAGAACATTATTAAATACATTACATTATCAAGTGCAAAAATACAAAAAAATTTGTAAACTTTACCTAATTTAGTATTTTTGCACTTGATAATGAATGTATTTAGTATGTTTTTGTAAGCTTTTCTTATATTGTGTATGTTTTAGCCATTTTTCCTCACCAAGAAACACGTTGCTCATTTCGAAACTTAGAAAGTAACAAAGTTTTATCAACTTGAGGATAACGCCCGAAAACAATTATATTTTATCAATGAATCCTCAGAAATCAATTAAATTACAAATCAAAGATTAATTGGAGAGCACAAAACGACCGTCCCGCGCCGCGACACGGCTAAAACAGCCCCTCCAACACGACATGGTCGTAAGAGGAGCTGTTTTAGCCAATTAGCGCTTGGGAAAAAATTGATCTCCAATAAATGAGAGATCTCCATTTTTTCCGAAGCGCTAATTGGCTAAAGGTGATTCTATAAAGTCATAACTCTGTGAAGATATTTTTAACACTGAACAACTTCCGTTTAAATGGGAGAATTTAACCATTCTTGATTAGACCAAACAAAATAGACAAATGATTTTAAAAGTTTCACCATTTAAGCTAAAGAAAATTTTGAATACATTTTTATTCATTTTGTTGTATTTTATAAAGTTGAATTTCTGTTTCGATTTTATACTTTAAATAAGATTTCTTCTGTTTAAACAAGCTAAAACTTTTTGCATTTAACGAGTAACTTACTTTAATTACGTTTTAATGAAAAACAAGACTGTTAACATTTAACAGAATAAGTTATAATGCCGTAAATGCTATGAATTTACTTATATTTTGTAAAATAATATATAATTTTACTTACAGTTAATCAATCGTTTACTGAAAATTAATACGAGTAAAAACGCTAATTTGAAATATTGCGGCGTGGTATATACATAGGTGTCCTGAAAATACCTTCTACAAAATACTTTGAAAAAATATCTTCTTTGAGCAGGTAATTATTCGGCATTTTTAAACTTTTAAGATTTTTTAAGGTTTTCTATGTTTTTTAGCTTGCTTTTAAGGTTTTGCTTTGGCTTAGGGAAAATAAAGCTTTCTTTTGTTATGAATTTAAAAACGTTTACAAGATATTATTTCCGAAGAAAATATGCAGAATGTATTTTTTAGTGCCAAATAAAGTATTCTTAAAAAATATATTTATATTACATGTTTGTTCTTAAAACAAAATTAAGAAGTTCTACGTTAAAAATTAATGACAATATCTGGGGTCGGTTGCATAAAACGTTTAAGTGTAATTATTCCCTTAAATTTGCACTTAACCCGTACTCAACCGGTCCAGTTCTAGAACTGTTCGGAACAGGTTCTAGAACTGTTCCGAACAGTTTTAGAACTGTTCGGAACAGTTCTAGAACAGTTCTAGGACTGATTTGCAGTTTTCAAAATCAAAAAATAAATAAAACTCCGCAAATGATATTTAAACACATAAAACAACGGAAATACACAATAAAATCACGTGATAAGTGTTGGAAAATGTTTCGGTGACTTTTATAATGCACCAAAGTACAACTTCGGCATTTTCAAATGCCGAATTTCTCACAAATTTGCGCAGTTTTCTTTATTTTTTGATCGAGGACGGACAGAAACCGGAAAAGCGACGGGGAAAGCTGGGATTCACGATCGAGACGAGACGGAAAGAACCAGGGGATTCGCACATGAGGTAATTGTATTTTATTGTTATTTCATTATTATTGTGGTTTTAAAACCACCAAAAATGCACAAAGTTTTGAATTTATCAGAAAGAATAGCAGGTATGAATTCGGGTTTTTTTATTCAACACGCAGAAAAAATTTAAAAAGTGCGGCTTGTTACTGATGACATGTAGTTTAAAAAAATATACAATTTTCTTATATTAGTTAATGTTAACAAAAATTATATATTTTTGATGTTAATGTATAAGAAATGACCGGGGTACAGGTCCCATACGCGTCCACTAATTCAAAAATAGATTTTTTAAGAATTAAAAATATTTAAAAACTAGCCTTGAAAAATGCTCTAAGAATAGAGCAGCAAAAAGGGGCGATTTTGCCCCGGGCGTATGTTTAGACAGAAAAGGTGTGGACTCGGGCGTATGTTTAGACAGAAAAGGTGTGGACTAGTCTGAGATGGACATTATGTGGACTATAGAAAATTTGCATTTGGTTTGGGCAGCTGCTGACTAAATAAAAATTTATACCATATGATAATGTTTTGTTTATACATTGATCTAATCACACAGCACTGTTGCATTTTTTTAGTTTGATGAAATGTCAATTAAAAAAATTATACTCACAGCAATCTTTGACAAGCGCGAAATCGCCACTTTTTCAATTTAAAGGTTATATTTGTATGTGTAAGAAACAACTATAAATTTAAAAAATTGGCGATTTCGCGCTTGTCAAAGATTGCTGTGAGTATAATTTTTTAATTGACATTTCATCAAACTAAAAAAAATGCAACAGTGCTGTGTGATTAGATCAATGTATAAACAAATCATTATCATAATGGTATAAATTTTTATTTAGTCAGCAGCTGCCCAAACCAAATGCAAATTTTCTATAGTCCACATAATGTCCATCTCAGACTAGTCCACACCTTTTCTGTCTAAACATACGCCCGGGGAAAAATTAGTGTTGTAAAAAGTTACTTTTACTTTTACTTAAAGTAATAAAAGTATTGGATTTTGGATTACTTTTACTTTTACTTTTACTCGACTTTTGAAATTTCAATTACTTTTACTTTTACTCTTACTGGACTTTTGAAATTTCAAATACTTTTACTTTTACTCTTACTCGGATTTTCCACGGCAAATACTTAAATTAATTTAAGTAAAATTTAAGTAATTTTAATGGGTAGATTCCGTATGAGCTTGTTGTAAAGTGAATGGCTGAAGATAATTTTTTAAGCCGCTAATACGCTAAAACCATTTATTTTGACTAAAAATGTTATTAAAATGACAATTTATACATAAAATAAGCAAAAATCTTTAGAACGCAGCTATGGAGCTCCAATAACCGGTGTTTTTCTTCGTTTCAAAATTACTTTTATTATACTTTTACTCTTACTTTTACTTAAAAAAATTGGTCTTACTTTTACTTTTACTTTACTTAAATACAATTTTGACAATTACTTTTACTTTTACTTTACTTAAATTAAAAAATCACAAATTACTTTTACTCTTACCTTACTTAAATTAAAATTTTTCGAATTACTTTTACTTTTACTTAAAATAATCCAAATTCAATACTTTTTACAACACTAGGAAAAATCGCCCCTTTTTGCTGCTCTATTCTTAGAGCATTTTTCAAGGCTAGTCTACCACTTTTTTGAATTAAATTAAAAAATAGCCTAATAAACTATAGTTTTAGCTGAGCAATGACATATGTTTATAATCGTTCCGTTGCCGAGATATACTTTTTTAATTAAAAAATAATAAGAAGATGATGATGAATTTAAATTACTAAATTTACCCACGTTGCTTAATTATAGTTAGTGCGGTGTAGTGGCGCTCCAGACAAAGTTTACCTACGTTCTCTAAATATATTTGGCGCGATGCCGTGCGGCAATGATTGCAATTATAATTCTAAAGTAAAAATAATAATAAAAAAAAGATGATGAACATGAATTACAAAATTTACTCACGTTCTCTAAGTATAGTTGGCGCGGTGCGGTGGGTTAAATTGCAGTGTGGCACCCCCGCACCACGAACGATTATCTATCGGCGCGTGGCGCTCCCGCGCCACCGACGCTTATTACTTTTTTTTAATAAAAAAAACTTTGAATTAATTTTGTTATCAGTAATGCAAGAATTAAAAAAAGTACTCTGTTGTTTTCGCCGATTTCCGCGCGGTTGAAGCAGATGGCGCTGGGAACTTGTTCCGTTTCTGCCACCAATTAAAACCGGTCTGCTGTTTTTGTGCGGTTTTTATGAGGGGATGCTGGTTGTCTGCTCTGTACAATTCTTATTGTTGCCAAAAGGCTGTTATTGTGCGGTTGGGAGTTTTTATTTGACTATTTTTCAAATTTTTTATTTTGATCAATAAATCGATAACAAGGACCTCAATCAAAAAAGTGCTTCCTAAGAAAGTTGCGTAATTCCTTCTTCTTTCTTATGAGCCCATGTTTATTTTTGATCAACCAATAACGAATGAGGAATATCGCTTTTAAGGATGGAGCGTTGGAATAATAATAATAATAATAATAATAATAATAATAATAATAATAATAATAAGAAGAAGAAGAAGAAGAAGAAGAAGAAGAAGAAGGTTCTGAATTTCAAAATTTACCCACGTTCTCTAATTATGGTTGGCGCGGCGCCACGGGGCTAAATCGCCCCGTGGCGCTCCCGCGCCACCCATGATAAACTTTTCGATGTAATTGATAGCGTAGAACACGAAAATCATAATATAAAATCACCAAAATAATTGTTTACGCATGAAATTTATCGGTTTGTCCTAAAAAATGTTCTGCACAAAAATTATATATTTTTGATGTTAATGTATAAGAAATGACCGGTACAGGTCCCATACGTGTCCACTAATTCAAAAATAGATTTTTTTACAAGTAAAAATATTTAAAAATCCACTTTATATATGTAATCGATGGCGTAGAACACGAAAATCACAATATTAAATAACCAAAATAATTATTTACGAATGAAATGTATTGATTTGTCCCCAAAAATTGTTCTTTTATAGAACAAATTTATTTAATTCTACAAACCTTAAATTCAACGTATGCACCATTTCACAACCTTTCTAAGTGTTACGAATAATTTTTGTGAATTTACCAAACTATTTAAATACAAAATTTTGATTTTATGAGAAAATAATTTTTGTCCTTTTGCGAGATGTCCATGATTTCACTTAATTTTACTGCATTTTATTTAATCACAATATTTGAATATGTTTTTTTGGTCAAAAAGATGCTATAAATCGGGAACGAAACGTAAATAAATTTATTTATATTAATTTTGCATAAACCCATGGACCTCCAATATATGGACAACAAAGTACCAGATTTTTATTTTAATAATCTTTAACTTAAATCTATTATTAGGTGTACGAAATATTGTGTCATCGTGTAACTGTTAGAACTAAGCGTTGATATTTAATTTTCTGTCATTTTAATTGTCAGCAAACAGGTTTTATTTTAAAACAAAAAAATCTGATAAAAAGTTAATATTCAAAATTTAACCAAAATAAAATGCGAAACAAAGCACATATTTAGATTCCGAGAATGTTCACAACTATATCTATTAATTTTAGAAGGGGAATCGATCCAACAGTTGTATTTTGTAAAGTTATAATAATTTGATCTCAAAAAAAGATATTTTATTGGGACAAATCAATACATTTCATTGGTAAATAAGTGTTTTGGTATTTTAATTCCACGATTTTCGTGTTCTGCGCCATCGATTTCATATAAAAAGTTTATTTTTATTAATTTGATCTTAAAAAAATATTTTTTAAGGACAAATCAATACATTTTATGGGTAAATAAGTGTTTTGGTAATATAATTCTACGATTTTCGTGTTTTGCGCCATCGATTACATATAAAAAGTTTATTTTTGAATACTTTTACTTGTAAAAACTCTATTTTTGAATTAGTGGAGGCGTGTGGGACCTGCACCGAAATAACCTCGGCTATGCCTTGGAGGAAGCATAATTTTTTTGTCGATTTTTTTTCGATTTGAACCGACCTTACATCGTTATCTTTAACAAGGCATCCTTGAGGCCAATTTTATCACGTAGCTCATGCTCCAAGCTTTCTTAAAATATAAAAAAAATGATAGCGCAAAAATGTTATTAATTTTTTCCCGGTTTTTCAAGCCTCTTTTGCTTATTTTGTCAATTTGAACCGACCTTACATTTTAATCTTTACAGGACACCCTTGTGTATAAAATAATTATTATAACGTACTGACCATATTACATAAATTACACCGACCATATTACATAAATTACATGACCATATTACATAAATTATTTATATTACATATATTACACCGACCAAATTTTACGTAATTTTATTTGAATTTTAGGTTTTGCTTAGGCTTACAAACAATAAAAGGTGGGTCGGTGTCGGTGGCCGGTGTCGGTGTTCTTTCCAGTTTGCCCAAATTTGTGAGAAATTCGGCATTTGAAAATGCCGAAGTTGTACTTTGGTGCATTATAAAAGTCACCAAAACATTTTCCAACACTTATCACGTGATTTTATTGTGTATTTCCGTTGTTTTATGTGTTTAAATATCATTTGCGGAGTTTTATTTATTTTTTGATTTTGAGAACTGCAAATCAGTCCTAGAACTGTTCTAGAACTGTTCGGAACAGGTTCTAGAACTGTTTGGAACAGGTTCTAGAACTGTTCGGAACAGGTTCTAGAACTGTTCCGAACAGTTCTAGAACGCATAGCACAGGGGCATGTAGAGTACCGGTTAAGTGGTGCAAAAAAAAAGCAAGTTTAAAGGGGAATAGTTCAAATAAAGCTGGTGCGTCATTAATAAAATTATAAATGGTTTTAAGAAAAAAAATACAAAGTTTATAATAATTTTAAGGCCCATGCCCACGTAGTAATTAATTTTTACGATAAAACGAAAATCGTTGTTATATTTAATAAAATAATTCAGCATTATTCTGCACAAAATATTATCTTCATTAATTGACCAAAGTCCTCTCCTCGTTTTGGCTCCTTAATTTGTTGTCGTTTATTTTAATTCATCAAAAATAAAATTATTTTAAGATTCTTGTTTTAATCCAAAAGAATACTTTTATTTTTTTGTTTTTTTTAAGTGTTTTTATCAAAAAAATCTTATAAAAATTCAAGCCAAAAAGATAAAAAATCGCAGACAAAACAAACAAAAACACGTAATTCTAACTATAAGTTGTCGATTTAAGATTCATTTATTTGATAAAATAAAGATAATTTTTTAAGCAATTTTATATAAAATTCATTTATTTTATACTGTGTTAATATAATGTTTGCACTTTTATGTGTTTAAACTTATTTTTGCAGCAATATTTAGTTTTAAATGTTAACAAAAGTTCCCTTACGTCCCTTATTTTGTTTGGTCTAATCAAGAATGGTTAAATTCTCCCATTTAAATGGAAGTTGTTCAGTGTTAAATATTTTCACAGAGTTAAGACATTATGGAATCACTTTAAGCCAATTAGCGCTTAGGAAAAAATGGAGATCTCTCATTTATTGGAGATCAATTTTTTCCCAAGCGCTAATTGGCTAAATCCTTAAATGGGAACAAACTACTAATGCGCATTGTTGGCTTAAAAACTATTCTAAGATTAATTTGAGGCAATAATCGAGAAAATAATTTATTTAATTTTGATTTAACTTGTGATGAATAAAAACCTAGATATGGAAGCACAACACATACTTGTAATTTTTTAGCCGTCAAAAAGTTGGTTTGGGATGTTTATTTTTTAGAGTAAAAATGTTTACGCAGTTTTGTGTAAACGCATGGCTATAGCCATTTTTATGTAGAAAGTCTTTTAAAACTTTAATTTCTTGTTGAAATTTTGGCACAGAGCTTGTTAAGCGAAATGCTCTATATATTAATCCAATGATAAGACTACATTTAAACGTGTTAGGTAAAAAACTTGAGAAATTTGTATACACCCCGCTGAAGGTAGGTTTGCGGTAAACGGACGTGCTGAAATTGTCGTTTTGTTTTGAGATAAATATATCGAGAAATGGAAGCGAAGCATTAGATTCAAGTTCGAACGTAAATTTGATATTTTCATGACGTGAGTTTAAATAGTTGAGAAAAAGTTGAACGTGTGAAATATCCTGAAAAATGATAAAACAGTCATCAATGTACCGTCGGTAAAATAAGGGTTTAAAATTTTGCGGGCAATTTTTTAACCAGTCTTTTTCGTGGTAACTCATAAAAGCGTTGGCGAGAGTGGGACCCAGTGGGCTTCCCATTGAAACACCGTCCGTTTGCTGAAAAATTTTGCCATCAAAAAGAAACATTTTTAAACTACTTTTTCCTCGCGGACAACTTACTTTATTTTTATTTAATTAAATATTAAATCAGAAAAGAGCGCGGAGCGCTTTTTCCCTTATATTAAATGGGTTAAGTCACTGCGCGGTTATCCGTTGTTGATGGCGTCATCTAAAATTGACAAAACCTTAAATATTTCTTTAGCCAATTACTGAAATATTACCCATATTTTTCTGATACTAAAAGCCTAAAAGCTTCTACTAAACATATCTGAATTTCATACTAATAAGCTTAATTTGCTTAACTTTTTTGACTTTCGTTTTTGTTTTTTTTTGGGTCTCCCAAAAATTTTTTTCTGTGGTAAATATTTGGAACCGATTTTTTTGCACGTAGATGCTAAATTGTCGCCTCACCTGAATTTTATTTTTGTATATGCTCTATTGACCGTAGTTAAACCTCTGCTCATGTGAAAAACGACTGATTTTTTTAAGTTACGCACTGGGTACTGGGGTACTTGTGTGACACTTATTTTCCTTACTGAATTACATATTAAGTAATTTCACTCAGTAATACACATTTTCTTGTGGTTATTTTTTTGGTTTAGATTATAATTCCTTACCTTTTTATAAAAATCTTTTTTTTAAGTCTTTTTTTAAGTCGAAAAAGTCTTTTTTTATATGAAATATTATAAAGCTACAATCACTCCAAAAATTTAATTCCAGAAAAGACTGGTCTGGGTAACCCCGTAAAATTATATGGAACCTGGAAAAACCATTTAAAATGGTGTGGTTGTGTTGTTTAAAAAAAACCATCAATCCAGAAAAATTAAGCACAAAACACAAGTTCAAACAAAACGATACAAAAACAGTATAACGCAAGCGTCAGTCACCATGAAAATTTTTTGTCAAAATAAATTATAACATTGTGCATTAAATTTTGTAATTTATCATTATTTTCGTATAAATCAAAGCATACCGCCGTATAAACGGCTTTTAAAAACCAAATATAAAGTTCTAAGTCCGAAAAACATTGAAAAATTTAGATTTAATATAAGGCGACTTTTTTTTAATGTTTCTATTTATTATATAAAACAAATTGGCTGTCAAAGTATTTGTTGAATTAATAGTCGCCTTATATTAAATCTAAATTTTTCAATGTTTTTCGGACTTAGAACTGGTTATTTGGTTTTAAATTGCCGTTTTTACGGCAATATGCTTTGATTTATACACCAATAAGTAAATTACAAAACTTATGCACAATGCGATAATTTATTTTGATAAAAATTTTTCATGGTGACTGTGACGCTTGCGTTATACTGTTTTTGTAGTGTTTTGACGATTTATGACTTAATTAATACCGTAGTATTTACAGCTGGTTAACTCATGTAAAAACTTAATCCACTTTGTTGGAAATTTGTGTGAATTAAGTTTCATTAATGGTTAAAAAACAGAAACTAAAGCTTTACGTATTGTTTTTATTGGATTTTGTTTTTCTGAAAATTTTACAAAATCTGTTATTAATTTACAGGTTTTAAAGAGACTTGTTTCAGTCTTTTCTGGCATTTAGTTGTTAGACTTACTGTATGTAGCTTTATACTATTCCATTTAATATAAGGCTTTTTTTCACAACTTTGTTCGGCTTTTGCTAGAATATTTATTAAAAATAAACTGATTTTTATCAGCCCTGTTTTACCTGTCGCTCTTCCAGCAGTTTTAACATATAATAACAACTATAATATAGTATAATGAAGCACATAAATAGTACAAAAATTGTTATAAAAATTAGTATAAAAATAAAATGTCACTAAAAAACTTTGTTTGTAAAACCTAAAAAATATTTTAGTCCAAATCAGAGTTGTAAGCAGACCGATAACTTAGCGACCCAGAGCAGGTTGGAAAGGCCCAGCCCGATATTTTTTCAGTTTGACCCGGCCTGGCCCGGTTTGGCCCGGCCTGGCCCGGCTTGGCTGCCTGGATGGAGGATATAAAAAATGCCCAAACCTCGTTAAAAATAGCATATTTAAACTTCTCGAAAAAAATAGACTACTGTTTGCTATATAATTATTTTAGGTTTATATTATTTTATTTCTTAAAAAATCGGAAAATAGAATTTTTGGTCCAAGCCCAGCTCCAAGCCCCAATTTTTCAATTTAATTCAAAAAGTGGGTGTTGAAGCAAAGTCTACTGTAACATTTGCTAAATAATAAATCAGAAAATGGAATAAAATATAAAATTTCAAATGGGTTGTATTTTTATATAAACAATTTTTTAGATGGATACTCAAAATTAATCGAATAATGCCACTCAAATAAGTTTATAAAGTATGGTCAGAAATCAAATTTTTTTTTATTTCCCGGAACGGACTACTCCTTTAATACTTAACCTGTCTTCTTTATTATATTTATTTTTAAATATAGACTTTTCAGAAAAAAAGGCTACAAAATTTCCAAACTTTAGGACGAGCGTTTTAGTATTAAAGGAGGAGTTTAGACGATGATCCAGTAAGAAAGGTTCTCTAAAATCCCTCCAAAAAATTCAAGGTAGTTAGGAGGAGGCAGATAGGAGGCAGCGAAAAATTCTCCTCAAAACAGGTATGGGAGGCATGGTGGAAGCACTTATAAAACCTACTTTAGAGGCAGGTTGAAAGCAGTATGGAGACATGGAAATTTAGAATTGAGGCAAGGAGGCAGGCTGGAGGCAAATAAGAGGCTGCAAATTTCACAATGAAGGCAGATAGGCGAAAGATCAAAACCTGCCTTCCCAATTGAAGCACCCGTCCTTACCGAAACAAAGGAATTTGATTAGACAGAAAGCCCTAATTTGAGATTAAATTATTTAATGTTAAAATTATTTTGGTTCTTCACGAAAAAAAACAACTAAATATGCATAAGTAGCAAATTAAAACAAATTTTATTAAAATTTTTGTGCGAAAAAGTAAAAACTTATCAAATGGATGAATAAAAACGTCAAAAATGCGCACCGAAAACTGGTATAAAACAAAATGTTCATAATTAAATCTTGATTTCAAATCTTATTATGTTTGTTTTTTAGTAAGAACTATAAACAAAAATATATAAAGTGCTAAAGTGTATAAAGTTTTCTATATTATAGGGTGTAGTACCTTTTGAATAAACATGTTCTATTTTATTCTATAATAATAAAGAAAACAATGTTACTTTACAATATTGCTTAGACATATATTTACTGCCATAACTATACATAGGGTAAGTCTTAGCTTGGGCTCTAGTAATAACGTCACATACCGTATTTCTTCAAATAGTAGCCTAGCTCTATTTTATTTTTCCTTTATTGTTATGTACATATTTTTGGTATTAGGCTGCTAATAGAAGAAATACGGTATTTTTCCTTTGTTTTTATGCAGATATTTTTGGTATTACAAGCAAGCTTTTTTTCTAACTTCCGATTGAAAAAACAGACAGCCCATAATTAACTACTAAAAATTTTTGGCCCAGATCTTGTCCGGTCCATTTACAACTCTGTTCCAAATAACAATGCAATTCAATTAAAAACATTCGTTTTATTTTATAAAAGGGTCGTCGTGGTCGACGACGACTGTGACATTTCCGGTTTCTGTTCTTCCATATGACTATTGCTACTTCTGGTATGCAAATTAGGCGTCAACAAATCCCCGTTTTATTTTTTTAATTAAACTGAAGTTTATGCGTGAGCAAGCTGTACAGATATGACTCATCCGGAGATTTTCATTGGCGGAAACAGGCATTACGGACAAGCCGATGGCAATGCCAATTGGTGGCTGGTGCAATCAAAAATATAATAATACCAAAAATATATAATATACCGAAAAATGTGAAACTCCTATACAAAAAAGTACGGGTCATTATAATGAGCCTCTCCATTTAAATGGCACCCTCCATTATAATGGCATAGTAGTCATTTTAATTCGACGAGTTAAAATGGAGAGGAAGCCATTGTAATAGCCATTTATTGATTTAATTTCACTTCATATATACTCACAAGTAGTGTTGTTACAGTATTCAGATTTTATTCCAGTACCAGTACCAGTACTATGCTGGTTGTTCAAAAATATTCCAGTACAGTACCAGTAAAAGTACCGTCCTCATTTTAGTTGCAGTACAGTACCAGTACTATCCCTACCTCAAATTTTATTTCGAGTACAGTACCAGTATTTTTTAAAAAACCAAAATTTTTTTCCAGTATTCTAGAAATTAGTACTAGTATTACTTCCAGTACCAGTATTTTTATAATGAATAAATTACACATTGTTTTAAATGTACAATTTTTTCACAATGAGTTATTGGAAACAATTCTTAATAGCCTAGGTGTTAGACACAAAGAAAGAGATTAAGGAAGCCAACAAACCATTTCAATGTTTTTATTTGTGAAAAATTAAAAACAATTAGGGCCATGTAGTGGTCGCAATTGTTATTTTATTTTTTAAATATTGAAACAATTTTATTTTTTAAAGATCCATTCAAAAGTTTTTGCAGGAGTTTATCTTGGGTAAAGATTAATTAAAAACATTGGAGCCTTATTTTTAAATTTAAATTTTGGTTTTTAGAATTGGCAATTTTAATTTGGCAAAGGTTATCTCAATTCAGGCTGTAGGTTATTTAAATCCTCGAGTCAGTTTTCTAAATAATGTTCTTTTTGATTTTTAATGCAAAATATTATTTATATGAAAAATAAAAAAAACTAAATATATATATGGAGGGCGGAGGCAGCCCCTAGAAATAGAGAGTTTGAGGGACGACGTCAAGATCGAGGTCCCTCAGCGAGGTCAAGGGGCAAAGCCTCTTGTGAAGGGGGCCCGGGGGAGAAAATTTTTAATTTAAGACACTAAAACACACTAGAAAATTTATTTCCAGCTAATAAGTATTACTAAATTTAAGGTAGTTTATCCATTTAAATTTAAAATATGTGTTTAAAACATTATTAAAAATCTAATTTTTTATTTATAGTAGTTTTATTTGACATGTATGCCTTAAATATTGATAGGCATAACTGATTTAAATTGAAAAACTGAGATAATTTTCAATTAAAACTCCCCGCGAAGCGGAAAAATTCTGGGTTTTTTTACTCTTAATATGCTTTTGGAACGCATCAGGAAAGTTTTTGAATTAATAATAAAGAAAAAATGCGGCTTCTCTGGATTTTGGGAAGGGGGCGGACGCCCTCTCCCTCAGTGATTCGGGCGCGCATTACCAAAAATACCTTACAAATTATCAAAAATACCTTACAAATTATCAAAAATACCTTACAAATTATCAAAAATACCTTACAAATTATCAAAAATACCTTACAAATTATCCATCTTTAGTTCAACACACAGTAATTCTGTATTTTTGTTTAGAGAAAAACTTAAAAACCCTTTTAAAAGCCCAACCTAAAGTTTTTAGGGTAAACTTTTAATTTCAAATTCATAAAATACTTTAATAAGTGATGTTGATCGGAGCTTTGGAGAGGAGTTTTTATTTTAGAAGTTTAAAAAAACAATTTCCTGTATGACTTTCGTAGCTTAACCAAAATTTGCAGAAAAGTAATGCATATATTTAAAGAACAAATGTTAATATACGTGCAATAAAAATTGAAATGTTCATTATCTTACAAAAAAATTAATTGAAACGAAAATAATAAAAAAAATCCATCTTTGGTTAAACAATTGTTTATTTTGGATATTACTGTTTAAAAATTAATTTTGTGTTGATCGATTTTTTTTTCAAAATGTAATCTTTCAAATTTTGTACGGTATTTGGTTTTTTGTAAGACGCAAATCAAAAACAAGTGAACATTAAAATTCATGATTCAAAATTATAGGCTAAATTATATAAAATTTTGACATTTTTGTATACAAAATAATTGCGGGAAAAAATGTGCAAAAAATTTACCGCATAACTTTGCAGTTGTTTACAATAATAAAGATCTGGGGTGGGTTGTTCAAAAATCTACTTAACTTAAGGGCCCCTTAACTAAAGGTATACCTTATTCACTAAAAGGTAACTAACTAACTAAAGGCTAATTCACTAACTAAAGGTATGTACCTTATTGACTAAAGGCCCTTTTGCTAAGAGTCCCCTTATCATTGTTTGTTCAAAAAAACTTAAGAGCCCCTTAAATAAAGGGCCCCTTACTGGATAAGGTACATACCTTAAAGTTAAAGTACATACTATACTGATTACACTAAACATTAGTGATTTACAAGCAGTTTTTGGAAGGAAAAATGCATAAAATGCTTAAAAATAAAATATTTAGATAAATAGAGCTTTTTTGATTTTTTAAAACTTTTTTTATCATATTCAATGTATTTACTAGCCTTGAAAAATGCTCTAAGAATAGAGCAGGAAAAAGGGGCGATTTTTCCCTGGGCGTATGTTTAGACGGAAAAAATGTGGACTAGTCTGAGATGGAGATTATGTGGACTATAGAAAGTTTGCATTTGGTTTGGCCAGCTGCTCACTAAATAAAAATTTCTACCATATGATAATGATTTGTTTATACATTGATCTAATCACACAGCACTGTTGCATTTTTTTTAGTTTGATGAAATGTCAATTAAAAAAATCATACTCACAGCAATCTTTGAAAAGCGCGAAATCGCCACTTTTTCAAATTTATAGTTGTTTCTTACACATTTTTATATAACATTCAAATTGAAAAAGTGGCGATTTCGCGCTTGTCAAAGATTGCTGTGAGTATGATTTTTCAATTGACATTTCATCAAACTAAAAAAAATGCAACAGTGCTGTGTGAGTAGATGTTGGCGATGTACTGTGTGTTGGCGCGATGCCGTGCGCCAATGATTTCAATTATAGTTTTTAAGGTAAAAATAATAATAATAAGAAGAAGATGATAAACATGAATTACAAAATTTACTCACGTTCTTTAAGTATAGTTGGCGCGGTGTCGTGGGTTAAATTGCAGTGTGGCATCCCGCACCACCGATAATTAGCGGCGCGTGGCGCTCCCGCGTCACCGACGCTTATTATTATTTTTTAATAAATAGAACTTTGAATTAATTTTCTCATCAGTAATGCAAGAATTAAAAAAAGTACTCTTTTGTTTTTGCCGTTTTCCGCGCGGTTGAAGCAGATGGTGCTGGGAACTGGTTCCGTTTCTGCCACCAATTCAAATCCGTCTGATTTTTTTGTTCGGTTTCTATGAGGGGATGTTGGTTGTCTGCTCTGTACAATCCTTATTGTTGCCAAAAGGCTGTTATTGTGCGGTTGGGATTTTTTATTTGTCTATTTTTCAAATTTTTTATTTTGATCAACAAATCGATAACAAGGACCTAAATGAAAAAAGTGCTTCCTAAGAAAGTTGCGTAATTCCTTCTTCTTTCTAATGAGCTCATGTTTATTTTTGATCAATCAGTAACGAATGAGGAATATCGCTTTTAAGGATGGAGCGTTATTGTTGCCAAAAGGCTGTTATTGTGCGGTTGTGATTTTTTATTTGTGTATTTTTCAAATTTTTATTTTGATCAATAAATCGATAACAAGGACCTAAATGAAAAAAGTGCTTCCTAAGAAAGTTGCGTAATTCCTTCTTCTTTCTAATGAGCCCATGTTTATTTTTGATCAATCAGTAACGAATGAGGAATATCGCTTTTAAGGATGGAGCGTTGGAATAATAATAATAATAAGAAGAAGAAGAAGAAGAAGATTCTAAATTTCAAAATTTACCCACGTTCTCTAATAATGGTTGGCGCGGCGTCACGGGGCTAAATCGCCCCGTGGCGCTCCCGCCCCACCCATGATTTATTTATTTATTAAAAATAAGATGCACAGGTCACACAAAGGAGACAAACTTAGGTGCAAATATAATGAGCAAAACAAAATGTCAATAAAATAAACTAATACAAACTATAGATATTACACACATTAAAATATTATATTTAACACTTTACTTATAACTTAAAGTTTTCTTAATTTTTTGAAGATTTTTCTTAAAATTTTTGACAGACTTAGAACTAACTACTTCCGAAGGCAATTTATTCCAAAAATCAATTACCCTGTTTGGGAAAAAGTATTTAGCTCTGTTGGCCACGGATGTTTCTAGTACAGGCATCGGTGCAGCACTCTCGCAGGTGTTTAAAGACGGTGAACGTCCCATTGCGTACGCTAGCCGCAAATTTAGCTCTGCTGAGAGGAATTATGCCACTATCGAACGCGAAGCGTTAAACATTGTATGGCCCGTTAAGCATTTCAAACCCTATCTTTGGGGACATCTTTTTACAATCACGACAGACCACGCACCTTTGAAGTATATCTTTACATCCGGTAGATGTACTTCTGAAAGACTGAAACGTTGGGCATACCAACTCACAGAATACAACTTAGACAAAATTGAGTATAAGACTGGGAAGAGTAACGGGAATGCTGATGCATTATCACGGATACCTCCTCCGGATGGTTCAGAAGCTGACCCGGATCCTCCATTCCAGCACAAAGGTACTCAATGTTTACCTAACAAACCAGCTATATGCGTTAATGACATCATGGTAGGACCTACTGTAGTCGATCGTAATCCTGTAAATATAAGTCATCCAATTATTCTTGGAGTTCCTGACAATGTTTCAGAAGCTCGTGAATCAGTTCCTTTCGTCCTTGCTAACGATGTCGTCAATAACAATACTTCATCTTTGTGTTAACCCAATACCTCCGGACCGCGTACGAGGGAAGGCGAGCAAGGCGAGAAGCGTGCCGGACGGACCAAACCAGGGTTGATGGAAACCCTGGCTACTGGCAAAGGACACACAATACTTCATCACTCATTAAGGAGCAGCAATCGGATCCTCAATTTCGAGATATTTATAAATACTTAAATCATCAGACACTTTCTAAGGCGAAAGCTCAACAAAAGAAAATCGTTTGCTGGTCTAAGAATTATTTCCTTCAAGACGGCGTTCTGATGCATTCTTTGGCTCAAAAACGTCGTCGTAGTCTACAGTTTGTAGGTCAAATCGTCTTGCCTCAAGGTCAACGGCGTCTAGAAGCTATACGTTCCGCTCATGATGATATCTTATCTGCACATCTTGGTACGCATCATACATTAGCCAATCTTTTAATGCGATTTTTCTGGTCGAAAATGAGTGACGATGTCAAAAAGTACATAAAATCTTGTGACATATGTCAAAAACGCAAATCGGATACTCAAGCGGCTCGACCAGAGATGGTGCCTATTACTGTAGGTAACATTTTTGATCGCATCGCTATGGATATCCTAGGACCCTTAACACAAACCGAAAGAGGAAAAAATATATTTTGGTTGTTACCGAATATTTAACACGTTATGCCATGTGTTTTGTATTGCCGGATCAAAAAACTGAAACGATAGTACGTGTAGTCTTGGAAAAAGTTATAACTGTTCATGGTTGTCCTTTAGAGATTCTTACTGATCAAGGTACTAATTTTCAGAGTCAACTATTGGCTCAGTTATGCGATATTATCCACACAAAGAAAATCTTTACGACTGCATATCACCCACAAACAAATGCGCTTACTGAACGGTTCAATCGTACACTGACAGCAATGCTTACCCCTTATGTCAATAAGCATCATGATGATTGGGACTTTGCGTTACCGTTTGTAACGAGCGCTTACAATTGTTCACCACAGAAATCCATCGAGGAAAGTCCTTTTTATCTGATGTTCGGCCATGATATGCGGGTACCCATTGATGTGAAGTATGAGTTGGTACATTCACCCTATGTCGACTACGAGGATAACTATCTTGATCATGCTCGAGTGGTTATGACTCAAGCTTGTGACCTCATTAAACAAGTTCTGCCCAAAGCACAAGAACGTCAGAAGCGCAATTACGATAAAAGAGCACACTCCAAACATATTGTTGTTAATAGCCTGGTCCTTAAATATAACCCTGCTATTTAAAACACTGAATGCGCTAAATTCGTTAGTAGATGGACGGGACCATACAAAGTTCTGAATATTGATCTAACGAAAGGTATTGCAAAGCTTACGCTTCTGTCTGACGCTAAACATAAAACCGAATGGGTTAATTTACTATGTCTCAAACCATACACACCACGCACTACTTCTTTTACACGCGAACGACGCATACAGCCAGCTCGTCAATGTAAAACACAAGTAAAACCTGTAGCGTCTGTGATCTTTCACGTGTCGTTGCTAAGACACACTTTCAACCTAAAGTCACTAAGTCCATAAATTATTTCTCTATTTCAAACGTACTTTCTTCTTGCCCAAAAAATAGCGACAGCGACAACAAAGACCGGAAGCCTGAACTCAAAATTCCACGCCCTTATTCCACAGATTTCGAAGTAGATTGGAAAGGATACCCTGAAAAACCGGATTATCTGAAGTTGCCAAAACCTAAGGGTATTTCCAATGCTGAATGGTGTAATCGGTGTCGTGGCAAACACTTTGCAAAACGTCGTAAAAACGTGAAAATCACGTTTCCTAAAGCTAGTCTGGAATTGAACAAAGTGCAACCTCAACCACCTACCATTATGGATGAAATTCTTGGGGATATGGATACGACTATGTAGGTTCCTTGATGTTTTCATACGCATATTTTTGTAAAACAATACATAAAATATATAGCACTCACATATCATTAAATGCACACATATTATAAAACACAGAAAGGTTCATAACTGCCTAATCAGCCGATGTTGCTATGTGAACACTGGAAATTGCCAATAAGAAATTGAGAGGCAAAATTTATTGAGTAAGGTTATTTCTGGTTCTGATCAGCCCATTTCAAAGGAATACAAGTGTATGGGCCCAGAGAAAAATGTTTTTGAACGTGTATAAAACGGTATAAAAAGTTATTATTGGAAAAAAATAAAATGAAAGAAAAATTGTTAAATGTAACGTACTAAAAAGCGCGCTAGAGTGGTGTTGGCCAACCACATGAAATTGCGGTATAATAAAGTATAATAATATGTATAAATATTGTTTCAATTATAAATTAAGTACGTTATGAAATGAAATTGAAATACACGGATCCCTAGGGAGGTTGTTAGGTTATTTTTCTTTCTGTTGTTTTCACAGTGCTATTATACACAATAGCGTAACGTACTCGCACAACACAAACCTTCTTCTACTTGTCGTACCAATAACATTAGGTTACATACTTCAATTTTTCGGTTACGTCATTTTGTATGTGTAATGCCACCACCTTAAAGCCACTATTGCATACTTTTTGTTGGCTTAATTTGTCATTTTCGTAATAATTCTTGTGTAATTTTTTTCGGCATTAGTGTTTTTCCCTATAATGTGTACTTTCCATAACCTTACATATATCATGTGTATGTCAAATTCTTTGCTTTTCCTATATATGTTTAATGTTAGTTTATTTGTCATTAATTTAGTATTATCTTAATTCTATCTTTTACGTTATTTTTTTATGTACATCTGTGTCCTGTACATAGTTTTTTTTCAAATACTAACTTTAAATGGTATTTTTCTCAAATATTTATTGTGTTATTGGTACGGGTAAAGTAGTGAAGGGAATCCAGGGATACATACTCATTTTAATTGTAATTTAGCGAGTCCTCTATTCCACATGGGTCATTTGCCCGTGGGGCGCCATTGCGGACAGAGCGAGTGTCGTCATCCTATCTCCAGCTGCAGTGTATTTGGGATACTCGCGCAGGCAATATTCCTACAATCGCTGACCAACTACTGATGTTCCTCGATCGTTCACGTCCCAAACCGCGGGTGGTGTTTCACAAACCGGACAAGCAAGTTGAGACCTTGGTGTAACTTTTTGTAGCGCCTAACCACTGGTTAGGTTCTCTAATTCAACCTTAATTTTAAACCCGTTGCACTTTGGTTTCATCTCGGTAAGAAAATCACACCCGAGGTTGACCTTTTTTAAACAAAGTTCTGGTCGTCCTTTGTTTACACAACTTCCTGCAGAATATTTGAAAGGGCTGAAATAACAGTCCTAACTTTCAGTCTTCGGCTTCTCAACCATATCGTTAATGTTCCAAGGGCAGCATATGCCCCCCTCTAAAATTATTTCGCCGCTGTTCTGAAAGAGACTGTTCTTTCATTCCCATAACTTTTTGAAAGGAAATTTTCTAATAAATTCCCCAAAAACAACTTTCTCTGGTTGCACCGGACGCGTTAATGTTTTGTAGCGTAGTTATTACCTCCAACAGTTAACGCCTTCCGTTCAACAACAGAAAAGCGAATTCCACTGTTCCTTACTCGTTCCACTTTTTGAAGAGGCTGAAATTATCAGCCTTGTTAACCTTCTTTTTCTCACCCAACACGTTAATGTTTTGTACCAAACACATTGATCCGTGAAGACTACGTCTGCTGTTCTACACCGATGGAATCAGCTTGAAGAAGTCTTACCAGATCTGTCTTTTTGTTGGGCTGAGATAATCGGTGAAAAATTGCGTTCAATAAAAAAAATCTGTTTTTCTTAAACTCATTTTTTCAAAAATATAGATTATAAAAGTTTATATAGTTTACTCAAAATATAGTTTATTCAATTCAGAAAAGTTCGAGTTTTTAGAAAGCCACAATATTTCTCGTGAAAATATTGCAATGTTGGTGTAAACAAATCAAGTTTAAAATAGATATGTTTTGTATTGAATCAATACAAAAACTATATGAATATCGTTTTGGGTGATGTAGGAATTTTGATTCATGAAAGTGTTCCTTTAAAACTACTTTAGGAAATGTGGTTGAATCATGTTATATAATTTGAGTTTTGCGGGTTTAAAAAAAACCATTTTTCCGCCCAATATTTGGAGTGAAATATTAAGATTCGCTTACTAAATAAAACAGGGTTCCGAAGTTTTTTTCTCAGTGCTTTGATTTGTATTACACATGCGGTGAGCGGATTTACTGGTGAGTCAAAACCCAAAATGTTTGTTCACAGTTGTGAGAGGATATGGCTTCAACGAGCGGCAAGACTCGCAGAATTAGTTCTGAGTGAGATCCACACTGCCGAACAAATCAAGCTCTGCCGAGACATGATAGCGTGTCGTGAACGAAAATGCATCACTTATTCTGGGGGACATTTTAGAAATAAGATCTTCCGGATTTAGAATATTCGAACGATTTGCCAACAAGTTGGTTGGTTTAATTAAATCAGTTTTTATTACTAAATTATAAAAGCGAAATAGCAGCGCAACAAAATAATAATTAAAACTGACATATATGTATATTATTATTTTGTTTTTAATTATAAAAAAGGAACAAATTCTTAAGTTAAAAAAGCCCCTTAAATATATTAATTTAAACGGGTCTTAGTATGTAAATAGTTATAGTAAATACTTTGTAAATAAATATACGTCTGCAAGGTTTTCCGATTAGGTTACTTAGATTTTTTTTAAGAGTTTTTACTGCTTGGTAACATTTGCTTTCTACTTTGAAAAATAACTTTCGTTTTATTTTAAAATTGAGTTTCTTGCTCTTTGTTATTATTACAATTTGAAAAATTCACGAAATTATCTTATTCCTATTAACGTTTGGTTTTTATTTAACAATGTGTTGTTTGACAATTTTGCAGTTAATATTAAACAAATAAGAAAAAAAAACTTTAAACACAATTTAAAATCGAAATTTTTTAACAAAACATTTCTAAATTATCAGGTTATTTTTTTCAAAAACAGGCTTTTTCTGAAGTGTTTTTTTTAAATTATTGAATCAACAAAAATTTTATATTGGAATATTTTTTTATACAAGCTTTATAAGTAATTTTTGTTCTTAAATAATACTTGTTTTTTATTTAGGGTTTATGTGTATTTTGCGTTCTTGAACGATACCTGTTTTTTAAGTGAAAAGTTTTTGTTGATATTTTACAAAAAAGTTATAATTAGAATACGACAAGACAAATAAAAAAATGTTGTTAAACTTAAAACTATTTAAAAAGCCAAAATTAAATTGGTCTAATCTATTCTAATCTTCAATAAACATTTATTTTAAACTCTTTGGTTTTTTATAAAGCCATAAGAGTTATTTTCATTGCCACATTTTTTGTTTAATATTAATATTTATTTCAGATTCATAATATTTTTTTAATGAATCAAAACAAAAAAAAATTATTTGTAAATAATTAAACCGCATTTGTTTCCGAATTTTTGCTGCTCATTCGAATTTTCATCGTTGGGATATTTTAAAATATTATAACACTCTATAATTACAATAAATAATAAAATACACTTTATGTAAACTAAAAATAATTTTTGTTCTGTATATCAACTGGTTTTTTATTGAACGCTGTGAAGTGAAAACTGTCTGGAGAGACCTTAAAGGAGCACTGTCACTAATCAAATTCCTATAACACCCGAACCGGACTGCTCCTTTAATACTGAACCGATTCAGCTGAAATTTAAAAATGTTGTAGCCTTGTAGTGGAGCACTCTAAATACCAAAGTTGAGTTAGATAGGTTTGGTATTAAAGGAGCAGTCCGGTTCGGGCGTTATAGGAATTTGATTTGTGACAGTGCTCCTTTAAGTGAATAAAATGGGTTACACTGTGGCAGTAATAAAAAGTGTGCGCATACAGACTGATATCAAATGGGTCTCGCAAAATTTCATTTTTTTTAAATTCGCAATAAACTATTTTATGCAAGGAACTGCTTTAAAAATAAAAATTGTTGTAAAAATTAAATCCGAAGAATAAATGAGAGAAGTGTGTGTGTCAAGTATTTAGTCAGTTCGACGTGGAATGAATTTTTAATGGTTGAGTTATCAAATTTAAAGGGAACAATTCAGGTGTCGAACAAAGCATTTTCAACTTTTTTGTTTTTGAAAAAAAAAATTAGTTCATTTTGTGGCCACAACCTCTATTTTATTTTTTAAACAATTAAACAATTTTATTTCTTGAAGATTCACTTAAAATTTTATTTGGAGGAGTTATCTTAAGTAACAATTACATAGTCAAAGGAATTGTGACGTTATTGGTAATCTAAATCTTTCGCTAACAAAAAAAAATTAAATTTAAGTTAGTAAGGTTAGTTAGTTAGTGTAAGTAAGTTAGTAAGTTAGTTAATTGCTCTGTCAAGTGTAGTTTTGATGCGGCTTGAATAATCTCGGTGGTATGGTCGTAAAATTTTTTGTCAGTTTCCTAAATGTTTTTTTTTAATCATGATTTACATTTAAGCATAGTTACCTTTCTTGTTAGCAACAAAATATAATGCGAAACTGAGCTTTCTTTGGTTCGCCCTTTTTTAGTAGCCGCACGTCCAGTATTTTGTCAAACTAAAATTTTAATTCAATACAGTACCAGAAGAATTTTTTGTTTTCTATGCAGTTCTGCATACAAAAATAAACAAATTACATTTGATTTAACAGTCATTTTATATCAAGTACAATACTAGTATTTTATAAAGTACTGGTATTGTACCGGAAATCAAATCAGCGCTTCTGGAAGGATTCGAGTAACAGGAATACTGTAAAAGCACTAACACGTCAAGATTTTAAGGACCCTCAAAATGTCATATGGTATTCGTTATCACGTCATATATGTTTGCTCTGTGGGATCGATTGTGGGAGGAGCTGTTTTAGTCAATTAGCGCTTGGGAAAAATTGATCTTAAATAAATATTTTACTAAGCGCTAATTGGCTAAAAGTGATTCCATAACGTCATAACTCTGTGAAGATATTTAACACCAAACAATTTCAATTTAAATGGAATGGTTTGGACCATTTTGAAAGTGTAAAGAAAAGTTTGATAATGTGATATCAGATTATCAACCCTTAGGCTTTATCTAATCGTGTAATACATAACCGATCTATATTGTTCTCCTATAGAAGCCCCTAGTACGTAGTCATATTACTTTATTAACGATTTTTCTTTTTAGAAACATCTAAAAATAAAATACACTTATATTTATTGTTAATACCTAGCAGCAGAACAAAAAAATTATCATAGACTTGTTTGATTACTAAAAGCAAAATCAAAATTCAATTACATCTTTTAATTTACTGACTGAAAGACGGACGGTTCAATTAATTATTCGTTTTCTTAGCTTGGTTTTACATTGTGATATTTAAGGATACGGTATTAACGTAGCCATATTTTTATTACACAGTAATGTTATTGAGTCAGCTACCCTAATAAAAAAATCACTGTAAAAAATATTACATCAAAATAATTTTTTTAAGCAAAATACCAGAGTACTAACTAAAACTTATAAAAAATAACTTTACCACTTTTGTTTCCTATTATGAAAAGGTTATTTTCTGAGAGATCTATTTAGGGCTATTACACACTCTAATTAGGGCCATTGCGGGACCTAACTGAGGTGAACCCTATTTTTTAATGTTGATAAAGCAATCAACGTAAAATATCTTTCACTTGAACTTATTTTCTATCATGAAAATATATATTTTTTATGAATTATTAATCTTGGCATTTGCCTTCATACGTCTAACACAGAGTAAGTTATTTATTTTAATTTTTATTTATTCATTATTTTTATAACAAAAAATAATTATTTTTTCATTGATGAATATCTAAATAAGTGAAATTCGTTAATATTGAACCAATGGTAGTAAAACCAAAAAATATGTAACACTTCTATTGTTAATGAAAATTATACCACGATTTACTAAGTACTATCATTAAGTTATATTAAGTATATTAAGTTAAGTTATTATTAAGTTATATTAAGTATATTAAGTATATTAAGTTATATTAAGTTATATTAAATAACCAATTTAGTGCGGATTACGCTTTGCATGTTTAGACAAATATCCAAATCCTTTTCTTATTTTTAACAAGTTTGTGATGCATATAAGCCTGTTTTAAAACAAAGAAATCGCAGTAAACTTTCAATGTTAAATTTGAAGCTATTAAGCTAAATACCCGTAACTCCCAGAACCTCATGTTTTAAGCATTTTTTTCTTTTTTTTTACTAATTTTCTTGATGTTACACATATTTCACGTAGAACAAAGAAGAAACAGCCGCACACATAAATAGGTGGGAGGAGGAATGGGGGTGGGGGTGGGGCCAGTGGCGTGCCCAGGATTTCATTTCGGGGCGCGGTCTGGACGGGGTAAAAACTAACCCTGAAGGGGGTCTGGGGGGCAGGAGCCCCCCAGGAAATGGGGGTCTGGGGGGCGAGAGCCCCCCAGCGGGGTCAAGGGGCAGAGCCCCTTGTCAGGGGGTCCGGGGGGCAGAATGCCCCCCGGGGGAGAAAATTTTAAATCTAAGGCGCTAAAATACACTAGAAATTTTAATTCCAGATGATAATTAAAACAAAATTTAAGGTTTTTTTATTCCTATCCATTTAAAACATGTGTTTAAAACGTTAATAAAAGGTTAATAATGTTTATAGTAGTTTTATTTAACATGTATGCCTTAACTATTGAGCGGCAAAATCGATTTGAAATTGAAAAACTAAGATAAATTGTAAATTTAAACTACCCGCGAAGCGGGGAAAATTTGGTTTTTTGACTATTAATATGCTTTTGGAAGGCATCAGGAAAGTTTCTGTATTAATATTTAAGAAAAAAAATTTTCCTGGGCCCCCCCCCTGGGCACGCCACTGGGTGAGCTGTTGGCAAGGCCGAAAATTATAAAACTACCGACAATCTCCCTCCTTGTAAAATTTGGGAGTATCCAAACAGCCCCTCATAAAATTAGGGGGTTCTAGTACTAAAAACGCTAAAAATGCAGTATTTAGGGTATACCCCAACCAAAATTTTTTTTAAGAAACCCCACCTTTCTAAATTTTTGGGGTCGAATGTACCTCCGAAATCTGAGGGACTGCCCACCTTTGGCTGGACCTGAACTCGGAGTTCAGAATTCAGCTGCAGTTGCCGCGTTCCTGATCCGCGTCTCAGTCGTCCTTTTGGCTTCAAAAAATCATGTTGTTAAAAAAAGGCAAATGATAAACTATAGGCAAATAAAATCTAGCTGACTCTGAAATTTTCAGTATTGAATCTAGTGTAGTAAAAAGTTACTTTTACTTAAACTAATAAAAGTAACGGATTTTGGATTAATTTTACTTTTACTCGACTTTTGAAATTTCAATTACTTTTACTTTTACTCTTACTTAGATTTTTTCCTAGAAATACTTAAATTAATTTAAGTAAAATTTAAGGTGGAACACTACAGTTAAAACCGCACAAACTTTGTACAGTCACTGTTCATTACAGCTGTAACCAATTTTTAAAAACTACATACTGTATTAATCCTCATGTCCTGAACATCATTTTTTATATTTTGATGAAACATAAAAATTAAAAATAAGCTGTGGCAATGGTCCACAAAGGGGATTCCGACGAATCGCAGGTTTTTTTCACAAAATGACATATAAAATTTTTTTGTGCATGTCGATTTTAAAAATTTTTTGTACGTAATTAGAAGACGAGTAGATAAAACTTTCCTGTTGTTTTCAGCAAAATCGTATAGAAAAAACTCGAGAAAACCCGACATTTTGAAAAGTTTTTTGAGAAAATTTTATTAACTTTGGAGCCTAATTTCTCAGTAGATCTCTATACGATTTTTAAATAAACAACGCCAATGTTTCTAACTCGTTGAGTTCTCCATTTTGATATATATTTTGTTAAAATCGGTCTGTAAACAAATTTTCATAATTTTGCAACGGATGAATTTGATTTGAAGTCGGGAAATACATTTTGAAACATTCGTTTAAAAGTACTTTTTAACAAAGGTATCCAAGATGAGCAGTAGCCGAGTGGTTAGAGCGTAAGACTCAGCATACAGAAGGTCAAGGTTCGAATCCCCCTGGGAGTTATTTTTAACACCAAAAATTTTTTTTTTAATTTTAACTTTTTTTTTTAATTTTTTTAACTTTTTAATTAAAAAAATGTACATTATTCAATACTGTATTCAACCCAGAGTACGTACTTTAAGGTGGTTTTGAAGTAAAACCGGGGTAGAGTCAGAGTGTCCCTCTTAGGGGAGGTTGCAACCCCCCCTAGCGCCCCCTCGGGGGTCAAATCAAAAAACGAAGTTCGGATTCGTAATCAGGACCCCCGAAAACCCACGAGTGGTTGTTTTTGAAAAAATCAAAGAAATTTTTGGAACTGTAGTGTTCTACCTTAAGTAATTTTAATAAGTAGATTTCCTATGGGCTTGTTATAAAAAGAGTGGCAGAAGAAAATTTTTTAAGCCGTTAACACGCTAAACCCTTTTTTTTGACCAATAAACTTATTAAAGAGATAATTTACACATAAAATTAGAAAAAACTTTAGAACAGCGCTCAGGAGCTCCACAAACTGGTGTTTTGCTCCGTTTTAAAATTACTTTTATTATAATTTTACTCTTATTTTTACTTAAAAAATAGGTCTTACTTTTACTTTTACTTTACATAAGGTAGAACGATACAGTTGCGAAAATTTCACCAATTTTCTCCAAAACATGTACTCGGGGGTTTTTGGAAGTCCTGATGACGAATCCGACCTCTGTTTTTCAATTTGACCCCCCGGGGGGCCCTAGGGGGTTGCGACCCCCTCCCCCTTGGGAGGCATTCTGATCTGACTATATACCGGTTTTACCTCAAAACCCCCTCAAAACACGTACTCAGGGTTGAATACAGTATTGAATAATGAACACTTTTTTTAAATAAAAAGTTCAAATTAAAAAAAAACACATTTTTTTGATAATAAAAATATTGGACAGGGGGATTCGAACCTAAAGCTCCTGGATTCCGAGTCCGCTGCTCTAACCACTCGGCTACTGCTCCGTCTGATTTTTATTTTTTTCGTCCGTTTCATTTTTAAAAACTTCTTTTAAACAAACGTTTCAAAATGTAGTTTCCCGACGTCAAATCAAAAAATATAAATGAAAGTTTAGTCATTAGATACAAATTAGTTTGTTTTCAACTTTAGCACAGCAGTTGTACCATAATTCTGAGCCAGTTTTTAAGTTTTTAACGAAATTTCTACTATCACTTCTTTTATTTTTTATTTCAACAATTTTAGCAATAAAACGAAATTAAAAAATTTCAATAATAAGGATTTCGCTAAAATTGTTGTGGGTATGTACATTTGGTGTATCTAACTTGAGTTCAATTTTTATTACGTAATATTAACTCTGGTTCTGTTAAATTGGGAAAAATTGTTTCAAAATGCCTTTTTTTAACGAAGGATATCTCGGCGTGAAATAGTCCACAAAATATGTTAAGGATACTGAACTGACCGGAAAATAATACCCTTTTTTGCAACGTATAGTTTGTTTCTGTCCGTCACGTACGGCACGAGTTATACACAAAAACCGACAGGGTATCCTAACTGTATTGTTCTACCGTAAATTAAAAAAAATCACAAATTACTTTTTACTCTCACTTTACTTAAATTAAATTTTTTCAAATTAATTTTATTTTTACTTAAAATAATCCAAAATCATTACTTTTTACAAAACTAATTGAATCGGGTGTTTAACAACAAAAAGATTTAAAATTTTTTCACTAAAATGGATTAATAATAAAAATTAAAACCTGTATTTTACTAATTATTTATCAAATTACTTAATTTGGAACCTAAATGCAAATTTTTTAAGGGCTAAAATTGGTTAATTTTTGTATATTTTCTATAAAAAAATTCTGCGTTCTTTATGTTTGGTTTTAAAAACGACATTACTGCACAATTTTAATTGGTTCCCTCATTTCAGCATTTTAAATTTCGGCGTCAGCCAGGGTACTTTGACGTAATTGGCTGATTGAATTTGATTAGGTTTTTATTCTCAGATATTTAATTACTATTTTAATTACTTTTATTTGAATACACAGTATGATTTCTATTCCTGCCTTGGCGTCCTGACTTATTTAAAATATAAATACTTTGATTAATTTCGCTAATTTTTTAATCACGACCTTTTATGCTTAAATGCTTAAAATATCAAACATAAAAAGTCTGAGAATTATTGATATGTTTTTGGGTTTTAAGCATATTTTGTTAATTCCCTAACCCAGAATGGACTAAAAGAGGCAAGAAAATTTGCAGGAAAAAATGTACTTAGTAGAAGTTATTTTTACCAAAAAATTTATCAAAAAACTCATTATTTTGATCAAAAATCAATGAAGATGGACTAAATAAAAAATGACTCAAAAAATTTTGCAATTTCCTTTGTTTTTATACGAGTTTTTGGTTTTGGTAAAAACAGTAGAGGGATAAAAAACACTAGTTTCCCTGTTAGAGAAGAAGATGGCAAACTGGCTATAGTGAAATTTGTTTTCAATGAGAGTTTGCCCAAGTGGCGCCGTTTTAAAAAATCTAGCGATTTAAACTCTTAAGGGGAAGGAATTAACTTAAAACTGAAACATTTACTAATTTCTTAAGTGCTATGGAAACGTAAGAAGTCTTATAAACAATGAAAATCGTAATGATTTAAATTTTTAACTAAATTCAAAATCTTTTGATTTATTAAATTTTTGCGAAACCTGGTTAAATCCTGAAAAAACAAATCTATTGAAAAATTTAGATAATTTTTATAAAGTATATCGTTATTGTAGGAAAGAAAAAACTTGGTGGAGTAGTTGCCATATTGATCCGAGAAGAAATTAAAACGCGTAAGGTTGTTTTTACCCGCAGAATTTAATTTTTTGGAATTGGTAGCCGTTGACGTCCTTGGTGAAAAACCATTCAGAAATGTTTGTTTTTATAGGCCACCAAACAGCCCCAAAGAATACTCTGAGATGTTCTGTAATGCTTTAAAATTTCTTTGTAATATTAATTTTCCCACAATTATAACAGGGGATTTTAATATAGCTAATAAATTTTGGAAAACAAATGAAAATAATAATACTTACCTGTCAAATATATATTCTACAGCTCTATTATAAGAATCGTTTTTTCAGCTTGTAAGTGAGCCTTCGCGAGGCTTAAATTTTCTTGACTTAATATTTTGTAATGAAGAATTACACGTTTTTAATGCAAATGTAACGGAACCATTTTTCAATGGTGACCATTGCAGTATTAATTTTAGTGTCGCAGGCGATGTAAACTCCTTACTTAATACTGATAGCTTTTATTTTGACTTGAAAAACGGAAATTACCAATTAATGAAAGATTACCTAAAATCAATTGATTTTACTGGGTTATTTCAATCCAGCGCTATTGCAGAATCGCATTGGAATATTGTTAAATTTTATATTGATGAAGCAATTAAAAAAATTTTTTCGCTGCGCAAACGAAAAAAATCTAAAAAATACAGTATCCTCGATATATTCATATTATTAAATCAAAAAACTTAGCCTTTGGAAAAATCGATTTAATCCTAATAGTAAAGTAGAATATAATCAATTAAACCGTAAATATAAAAATGAAATTAATAGATTCGCTGAGTCAAAAGAAAATAAGATTCTCAAATCTCAAAAAATTTTGAAAACAAATTTTTTCAATACGTTAGAAGGTTAAGAAAAAATGATACTGGAGTTGCTCCTTTAATTGATGAACATGGAGTGTTAAGAGACGATTCTAAACATCAATGCGAAATACTTAACACTATATTTAAACAAAATTTTATCAAAGATAATGATTCTAAAAATCTGTTGAGGCGCAAACTTCCAAATGATATTTCGTTCTCAAACATAAATTTTACACCCGAATTAGTCTTAAAAGCATTAAAAAAGATGAAAGACCAAACAAATAGAACTCCTGATGCTTTGCCTTCTATGCTTTTTAAAAAAATTGTCATTTTTTGGCATCTCCTTTAGCCACCGTTTTCAAAGTATCTTTTAAAACTCACCAACTAACTTCTAGCTGGCTTACCGCTATAGTTATACCGCTTTTTAAAAAAGGGGACCCCAGCAATAGAAACAATTATCAACCCATCTCTTTAACTTGCACAGCTTGCAAGGTGATGGAGTCAATCATCTATGATCAACTTTTTAGTTATTTAAAACGTTATAAAATCATTAGTAAATCTCAACATGGTTTCTTGAAAAAAATCCACATGTTCACAATTATTAGAATCTTTTCTTGATTGGAGCAAAGCTTTCGAAAACAATCAAATTGTTGACATAGTGTATATTGATTTTAGTAAAGCTTTTGACTCAGTGTCTCATGTAAAACTACTGTCCAAACTTTCCGCTTATGGTATTACAGGCGACATCTATGCTTGGATATCAGCCCTTCTATCCAATAGAAAACAAAAAGTTGTAATCCAAGAAAGTTCATCAAATTTTTGCGAAGTTTCATCAGGTGTTCCCCAAAGGTCCGTTCTGGGCCACCACTATTTTTACTATTTATCAACGACCTTCCAGATGAGATTCCAAACATTCATTGCAAAGTTTTTGCGGACGACGTCAAACTCTACCAAATTCGTTTTAAAAATGAAAATAATTTTTTATTACAACAATCAGTTGAAAGTCTTATAAATTGGGCATCAATGTGGCAACTCGACATTGCAGCTCACAAATGTTGTATTGTGCACATGGGAACTAATAATCCCAAACTCCCTGTTTTCATAAAAAGTCAAATGCTGGCAGCAAATGTGGAAACCCGTGATCTCAGAGTTATAGTTTCTGATGAGTTAAAACAAGCCGCGCACTGTAATTCCATAGCTAAAAGCGCTTTTAAAATTTTAAATATAATACTACAATGTTTTCAAACTAAAAACCTTAATGCTTTGCTTGCAGCTTATGTGTCTTATGTCAGACCATTACTGGAGTACTGCACTCCGGTTTGGTCACCTTATTTATGCAAAAATATTGATCCAATTGAGCAAGCGCAGTGCAGATTTACAAAACGACTGTTCACTAAGTGCGGCTTAAATCCAAACTTTTCCTATATAAAACGATTACGTATGCTAAGTTTAAAATCGCTGGAGGAAAGACGCATTCATTTTGATCTAAATATTTGTTATTCAATTGTAAATCACCTAAATGAACTTTCTTTTGATAAATTTTTTATGTGGAGAAATTATCAAGCAAAAAACGACCATAATAAAAAATTATTTGTACCTATGGCTAAAAAAGAAATTTATTATAATTATTTTAGTATTAGAGTAGCCAAATATTGGACTCATTTGTCTGATGATATTGTAAACGCAACAAATATCAAAGTATTTAAATATAAAATAAAAAAAAACAAAAATTTTGATAAGTTTGATAGGCACATTAAGTAGCCATTTTGGCTCTTGTGTTCTCTATTCCTTTTATTTTGAATTTTAAATGACTGACCTAAAAGAAAAAACTACTCCTTTCACTGTACTCCTTTCATTTACACCATATTAGATATATTGCTACTTTATTTTATGTATTGTATTTTCCTTTAGATGTATTTTTGTAAAAATAAAGAATTTTCATTTCATTTCATTCAATATCTTTTTGACGTTCTCATTTCACTCATGATTGTTTAATATTACTAAGAATTCCTTAGTTTTCTGCTAATGACCAAGGCATGGTTTCAGAGAGTTGCCGGAAAAAGGTTACCCAGGAAAAAGGTTATCCGGGAAAAGGTTATCCGCGCGCGAGCCAAGTAGGAATAAGGTTACCCGCGTTCATCGTTTATGTTGTATATCATTTGTATTTTAATAGAAATTAATGTTTTAACAAAATGGCAAACGATAATAATAACATTTGATAATAATCACATTTAATAACATTTGATGTATTTTACGTCACAGGATGCTTTTATTTTTTAATGTATATTATGCGGTTTTTGGTGTTTTCATCCAATTTACAAAAAAATTAAAATTAAAATTTCGTTACAACAAATTTATACTGACCCGTTTTTTTTTAATTATTATTTATTTAAAAATTTCATACAAGTAATAAGCCTGTGCTTTTTTTATAATTTTTATTTTTGTTAAATTATAATAAAATTTTGCTGTGAAGATTTTTTTCATTTGTGATCAAATTATAATAAAATTTTGCCTTGAAGATTTTATGCATGGCAGAGAAGATTTCTTTGTTTTCGCCAATTATGATTTCTTTGTTTTCCCACTGGTAAGATTTCCAGCTCACAAGTGTTGAATGGGAATTAAGCTGTGAACAGGGGATTAAGGGTACAGTTTACAGACATAATGTCCCCAATTAATCCCGATTATTACAGGAAAACACAGACTATGTTTTGTTGTTAGGGAAATAAGCCCCCACCCTTCCCCCCTCCAGAAAGGAGGTTTTTTATAATTCTAATCTTTAACATGGCGCAAGATTTGGCCCGTCAATTTAAAAAAGTTTTAAGCAAAGACGGGAGATATTCTAAAATTAATTATCCCAGTCCCAGATATGGATGTATTTTAAAAACTGCGTTTAAAAAAACTTAGGAAATAATTTCCAATCCTACACTTGGGGGGTTTCTGTTCTTTTTCTTTCCTTTGGTTTTGTGTTTTTGTGGGTGTTTTCTTTATCTAAAAATAAAAAAATCATGACAACACACCAAAAATTACACCTTGCACCTGCTCTTCTCCCTGCACCTTTTATTACGATTGAAAAGAATCCTCCAAACTCGATAACCGCATAGCAGCGGCCAAAGCATATCTTAGAGACCACATGACCGCACGTGGAGGAGGGGTCGATTTCGAGTTTATCAATAACGTTTTAGATACTATTGGACACATGCTCGCACACCGTTAAACGTTCAAATCACTTTAAAATATCCACTTATTGCTTGCTCAGTCATTTGTTTTATATTTGTTTGCAATATTTTTATTGCAAACAAATATTAGTAATTAATATGCAAACAAATATTTTTATTGCAAACAAATCTTTTTTTAAAATATTTACAAATTTTTTAAACTTCTACTGACCTGATCTGCAAAACTTACTATCCAAATTTGCTTTTTGGGTTGATTTGGTAAGAGTTAATTTTTAACTTAACACTTAATTTATTTCGTACAATTTCATATTTTAATTTTTATTTTTTGTCAGATTCGTAAAACTTTATAAAATGGTTATGCTTAGTTATGAAGTTTATGATATTATGACATGTAAACAGAAACATGTTGTTTTGTTTCTGGCCTTTTTGTCTCATTTGTAGATTATTTAAGTTTTTAAAACATATAAGTTTTTTGCAGTAAAACCCTAATTTTGAAATAGTTAAATAATAAATCGTATGAATTTTTTATTGTTTAAAAATATATATTAAACAAAAAGTCTCTAGAAAAATAGTTGAAAATAAATAGAAAACAGCCAGATTATTGGTCATCATGTTTTTAAAACTTTTTAAAGCAGACAAACAATTCTATAAGCTTATTTCCAGTAAAAATTTGTTAGACGTAATCCAAAGTCTAATAAATATTAATAAAAGGGAAATACACTAAAGTACTAATACGCTAAGTAAGAGAAAAATCTCACTTGTTTTCCTTTGTGCAGAGTAATTTACAAAGTAAACATCCTACCTGGTTCGCGCGTGGGAAATAACCTTTTTCCGAGTAACCTTTTTCCTGGTAACATTTTTTCAGTGAATCGTTTCAGAGTTCCAGAGCTTCGGAGTAAGCTTCAAACATTATTGTTATTATTATTAAAAGCAATGGTAACACTGTGTTAAATCATCTTTAAAAAAATTTTGTAATTTTTTAGTATGGTGGTTTTAAAACGATTTACGTAGTTTTTTTATTATTGCATTGCTTTATATTTAAGCAAGAAAGAATGTTATTTATAATTAAAAATGAAACGACTTATATAACATCTAAATGTCTACGCATTCAAACGAATAAAATTCAGTTAAGCTCATATGGTTTAACTATCTTACATATATGTGGCAACGTATTTTTTCTTAGCTCAGTACCTTCGTGTCCAGTTCCCTTGTGTTTTAGAATCAAAAAAGCATCGAAAAACTAAAACATTATAATTGATTGAAAAAAACTTTAGAAAATAAAAAAAACAACAATATTTCAATAATAACGTTAAAAAAGTAAAAGCAGGTAAAACTTTAACTATAGCTCTGCCATATTTATTTATAGGTTTATCATACTACATATTTTTATGATTAAAATCATGTTCTAAAATTTTAATATTGGATAACGTTTTAATAATAAGATATAATAAACACGTTTTTATAGGTGTAATAAAAAGTAATAGAAGTTAATATAAACTGTAATAAATCATCAAAGAAAATACCAATATATGACGTTGGGTAAATTATTTGTTTTATTTTAAGTAAATAATAAAGAATATGCAGTGCCAAAATAGCTATGTTAAGTTTTTTGACTGAATAAGCAATAAAACATTTCAATCTGTAATCTGGAGTTAAGTCGCTTATCGACTGACGTGCTAATTTGAACCAT
>JASAMX010009401.1:0-11973 GCA_030248175.1 Microlaimidae sp. YZB2_3 | reverse complement strand
TATGTCATGTACTTCGTTCAGTTACGTATATACTCTAATAAATTACAATCTTTTATGAAATAAGGATTCCAAATGACACTACCATATTCAAGCAATGGCCTAATATAGGATTTATATGCTCGTACCAAGTTTGTAACTGATTTAGCTGAGAAAGTTCTAAAAATTAATGCCGACCTTTGTAGAGCAGACTCGCTATTTTTTGACAATGATAAGAAAACTTCAGGTTATGAGACATATAAATACCTAAATCTTTAATTGTTTTGACTTGCTTTAGAACTTTGTTGTTTATAGTGTAATCGTTGCATACAAAATCACCTATAGGACCAATATGGAAAGTTTCACATTTGTCTTCAGCAAGGTTTAGTTGCCAGGTTTTTGACCACTCAGCCACTTTTTTAAGATCTTTTTGCATTTTAAAAACTTGAAGATAGAAGAACTAAAACAGACTTATGTGAAATATACAAAATAATAAATGGCAAATCATGTCTTCAATCAAAAGATTTATTTTTATTCAACACCAACCAAACTCGAGGACATCCTTTTAAACTGCAAATTGATGAATGTAGAATTGATACAAGAAAATACTCTTTTCCAAACCGCGCTATTTTAAAATGGAATGCTTTAGATACCTCTCAGGTCACTGCTAATTCGGTCACAACTTTTAGAAAATCACTAAAATAACATAAGGTGTGTTTTAATTTTAAAATTATTATGCTCAGTTTTAGTGCCTAAGCATAACAACTTGAGCCTTCTGAGCATTTTTTTAGCTTAACTGTGTTGCTTTTAGATTGCACACAGCAAGTTCTTTGTCTTACTTGATTACACATTCTTAATTTTACAAAAGTGATGTTAGTTTTTTTTTTCCTCTCACCGGGTCTCCCAACTTTTGTGTTTATTTTGTATATGATATCTATCTAGTGTTTTTTTTGTAGTATTGTATTTATTTAAATGTATTTTCTTCTATTTGTTCTTTTTATTATAGAGTTTGTTCTATATAACTAATTGTGATATATTTTTTTTTTAAACTAACTAAACTTTCTTGTGTGCTGATTTACACGTATTGTGGATTTGTAGATAATTGCTAAAAATAAATTTCTTTCTTTCTTTCTTTCTTTCAACATATATTTTGGTACAATTCCCATACACGTCCCAAAATTCGATTTGACCAATCCTAAGTAAAATACACATACAAAACAGCTTTGTACACTAAATCGGACACGCAGACTTTGTTTTGATGGTTATTTTTAAGATTTGGGCTAATCGAAAGAGTTATGAACCAATTTATACCCAAAAAATGACCTTTTTTAGCATATGCAATTTATAATGTTAATAAAAAAATTGTAAACACACAAATTAAATTAAAAACTATATTTTAACAATGCTAGAAGTCTGAAGAACTTAAAATTTATCCAAAAAATTAAAAAAATTTGAAAGTTACATGGACCACTAAAAACATGGACAACAAAATTTTTTTGACTTTAAACGCTAATTTTAACTTAGTTTTTCAACGATTTATTGTTCCTAAGCCTAATCAAAACGCTAAAAATTGAACAAAATTGTAATATAATTGATTGGTACGATTCCCATACGCGTCCCAAAATTCGATTTGACAGGTTCTAAAGTAAAATACACATATAAAACATCTTTGTACACTAAATCGAACACGCAGACTTTGTTTTAATGGTTATTTTTAAGATTTGGCCTTATCGAAAAGAGTTATGAACTAATTTATACCCAAAAAATGACCTTTTTTAGCATATGCAATTTATGATGTTAATAAAAAAAATTGTAAACACATAAATTAAATTAAAAACTATGTTTTAACAATGCTAGAAGTCTGAAGAGCTTAAAAATTTTCAAAAAAATTAAAAATTCAAAAGTTACATGGACCACAAAAAACATGGACAACAAAATTTTTTGGCTTTAAACGCTAATTTAAACTTAGTTTTTCATCGATTTTTTTGTTCCTAAGCCTAAGCAAAACCTAAAAATCAAACAAATTTGTAATATAATTGATTTTTATTAAAATAAGTTGTTTTTTAAAAATGTGAATTTTTACAACTAAAATTTGATGGGTATTTGAACGGTTATTATAAAATATTGGTTGTTACCATGAAAAAAATAAAAGTATATTTGTAACTGCCAGACACTTGGTAATACGAAAAAAAGAATATTAATTTGATTAAAGGCTTAATAAAAAAATTTCTTAATAACATAAATTGTACATGCCGAAATAGGGTAATTTTTGGGTATAAATCAGCTTATAACTTCTAATCAAAAGCTCAAATCTCAAAAATAACCACAAAAATTAAGTCTACGGGTTTAATTTAGGGTACGAAGATGTTTTATAAGTGTATTTTACATTAGAGTCGGTCAAATCAAATTTTGGGACGCGTATGGGAATGGCGCTAGGAAAAAATACATTCTGCATAATATCTTCGGAAAGAATCTCTTCTGCAAGAATAACTTTTGCAAAAATACATTCCAGTAAAATATCTTCGGAAAAAATAACTTCTCGCCGTGCGTCGCGGAAGATATTATGCTGGAAGGTATTCTTTCCGCCCTTCAAGAAATAAACCGACGAGTGAGACGCGCAGCGAAATTAAAATAAAGCAATCTTATAATTTAAAACCTTGCCAACTATGCGAATTTACAAACCAAAAACTGTTTGATTGATGTTAAATTGTGCTAAATTACTACACTACGCTTTAAATATAAACTAATACACGGGTAAATTTAATAAACTAAATTACTAAAGGAAAAGTACACTGGTTTGTTTAATTCTAAACGTAAAATTACTCGCTTATGGACAAATTAAAAACTTCATGCTTCTAAAAACTTAAAGTATAAAATCATACTAGTGTAAAAGGCTTTAAAAGCAAATTAACACTTAGTTTTAATTAATTTTTTTTCCTGAGCCTAAGCAAAACCTTAAAATCGAGCGAAATTGTATTGTAATGCATTTTTTAATAATGTTTTATTAGAAAAATCTAATTTTTGTTATCAATGGTTCGTAATGTTTTAAATAATACGATTTGTTTATTTTTATTCCGCTGTACTAAACTTTATGGTTTTGAAAACTCAGTATAAAACATTCTTAGTTGGTTTTAAATGCTTTAAAAATTATTAAAACTTTGTTTTAATTAAATTTATTTTCCTAAGCCTAAGCAAAACCTAAAATCAAGCTAAATTGTATTATGATACATTATTAAATAATGCTTCTTTAAAAAAATGTTGATATTTTTATTATCTACAGCTTGTACGTAATGTTTTAAATTATAAAATTTGTTTATTTCCATTCCGCTGCGCGCCTCACTCGTCGGTTTATTCATCCAATGTTCAGCGTTAGAAAGGCGGAAAGAATACCTTCCAGCATAATATCTTCTGCGACGCACGGCGAGAAGTTATTTTTTCCGAAGATATTTTACTGGAATGTATTTTTGCAAAAGTTATTATTGCAGAAGATATTCTTTCCGAAGATATTATGCAGAATGTATTTTTTCCGGACACCATGGGAATCATACCTAATTGATTTTTATTAAAATAAGTTGTTTTTGAAAAATGTGAATTTTTTCAAAACTAAAATTTGATGGGTATTTGAACGGTTATTATAACAAATTGGTTGTTACCATGAAAAAAATAAAAGTATATTTGTAACTGCCAGACACTTGGTAATACGAAAAAAATAATATTAATTTGATGAAAGGCTTAATAAAAAAATTTCTTAATAACATAAATTGTACATGCCAAAATAGGGCAATTTTTGGGTATAAATCGGCTTATAACTCCTAATGAAAAGTTCAAATCTCAAAAATATCCACAAAAATCAAGTCTACGGGTCCAATTTAGGGTATGAAGATGTTTTATAAGTGTATTTTACTTTAGGGTCGCTCAAATCGAATTTTGGGACGCGTATGGGAATCCTACCCTGCACTTTTACCAAACCATCTAATTTTTTGAAAAAAATTATTTACCAAAAGTTTTCAGCTTGAAAATTACGGATTTGTAGAATCTGTCAGTGATGTAACTGTTGGGGGAGGGGTAAAAGCCACACCGACTGGGCGGACGGACGGAAATCGATGGGGTAAAACCCACACCGCCGGACCGTTGAAAACGTTAATATTTCGAGAAATACTGCATCAATTTAAGAAATAAACACATTTAAATGCTTATAGCATTCTACAAAACATTTAATAATTATAAAACGTTGGTTTACGATATTAAAAAAAATAAAATCTTCCGGGTTTTTAGTTCGCACGATCGAATATTTGACTATGATATTATTTCTGTTTGAAAACACATTATCATGTGTAACTGTAAAGTATTTATTTACAATAAGCGACTATAAATCTATATAATAAATTATGTTTTAACTCAAAACAACAATAAAATAAACAGTTATTTATGGGTTTCTAAATACCCTTTCAAACGTTGGAGATCTTTTGTCCATGGTTCAGTTTGGTAGACAAAAAAAATCTAACGCGCGTTCGAACAAAATAAAAAAACCCGGCCATTATAATTCAGATTGTAATTCGATTATTTATTTTTAATACGAACTTTTTCTAATATTGTGCCTTTGTGTTTAATCGAAAGACACACAGTTGTTTGCCGGGCGCGGGAACGCTAGGCGAGCGGACGCAGGGCGCGGCGGCGCGGCCACGTCAAAGTGACAGCACTCGGCGTTCCTGCGGCGGCGAGGCTTCGCCGGTATTTTTTTAAAAATCGCCGAAAAAGGCTAACGGTAATTCCCATGGACCATGGACCAATTCGGACCCAACATGGACCCGCCCATGAGGGGTGAAAGACTCACTCTAACAATATAAAACAATATAAAGTTGTTAGTTTTAACTTTAAAATGGCTTAGGCTTAGGCTTAGAATAACACTAAGCCTAAGCCTAAGCCTAAGCCTGAGGTGCACTAACAACTTTACATTGTTTTGTAATGTTAAAGTGAGTCTTTCACCCCTCATGGGCGGGTCCATGTTGGGTCCGAATTGGTCCATGGTCCATGGGAATTACCGTTAGCCCCGAAAAATGGGCAAACTGGAAAGTACACCGACACCGTCCACCGACACCGACCAAAATCTACCGTAATCTACCGTACGACTTTATCTTATGCAATTAAAACTCATGAACTCATCATGAATAGACCAATGAGATGTTTAAAAGACGAGTTTTCCGAACACAAGTTGCAGAAGAGGAGATGTGGAAAGACGTATTGAAAAAACGAAATTTCCGGGAACCCAAATTTTTTCGTTTCTTCTTTCAAAAAGACGTGTTTGTTCTGTTCTTCTTTCATTGTTGTTTAAAAGACGAGTTTTCCGAAAACAAGTTGTAGAAGAGGAGATGTTGAAAGACGTATTGAAAAAGACGAAATTTGAAAAGACAAAAAGACTACCCAAATTTTTTTGTTTCTTCTTTCAAAAAGACGTGTTTGTTCTGTTCTTCTTTCATTGTTGTTTCGCTGTTCTGTTCTTCTGATCTTCTTTCGTTCATTCGAATGATGTGTCAATATATGTGTTAAATGGTACAAGTTCCATACGTGTACCAAAATTCGATTTGACCGATTTAACAATAAATACAAGTTGTAAAACATTTTTGTAGCCTAAATAGACACGTAGACCTCAGTTTTGTGGTTATTTTTTGTATTTGAGCCAATTTCAAATTCAAATTGAGCCACAGCTAAAAAAAATTATGAGCCAATTTCTACCCAAAAATGGCCTTTTTGGGTAGAAAAGGGCCTTTTCAGCATGTGCAATTCATGATGTTGAGAAAAAAATTTTGTAAACCAACAAACTAAATTAAAAACTATGTTTTAACAATGCTAGAAATCTGAAGAACTCAAAAATTAAAAAAAAAACAACTGAAAATTCTGAAGTCACATGGACCACCAAAAACATGGACAAGAAAATGTGTTTGACTTTAAACGCTAATTTAAACTTAGTTTTTCACCATTTTATTGTTCCTAAGACTAAGAAAAACCTAAAAATTAAACAAAATTCTAATATAATTGATTTTTACCAAAATAAGTTGTTTTTCAAAAAATTTTTCAAATTTAATTTTGATACAGGTATGGAACTTGCACCGTGTCAAATATATGTATTTTCAGTAAAATCGCATTTTTGTGTGTTTTGATACTAAGTTGGGAATCCGCAAAACGTCCGCAGATTGTCCGCAAAATTCCAAATCCCCTGTTTTCATATCAACAAACCCACAAATAAAAAATATTTTATGCTTTTTATATTGATTTTTTTGCTGTATGTCGGTAATAAATGCATAAAACTGTTTGTATTATTATTATTAGCAAAACTATAATAGTTTCATAACTTATTTTAGCAACTAATACGGACAAGGGTCGAAGAAGAAGTAAAATGGCAAGGCCATCACTGATTGCCAATTCTGAAATTTTAAGATCAAAGGAGGGTGGTACTTCTGGATCTAATTTTATTTCCAAAGAAGAATACAGACGTCAAAAACTTCTCAAAAAAGAACACAAAACCAGTAAGATTAAAATGCACTAAAAAAGATAAATCGGTAAGATCCCATACGTCCACGTGTACCAATTAAATATTGATTTGACATAAAAGTAAAACACGTGTATTAAACATTCTTATATCCTAAATTGGATTCTTAAACCTTACTTTTAGGGTTATTTTTAAATAAAATTTAAATTTTCTGTAAGGAGTTATAATCCCATTTATGCCCAAAAATTGTCTATTTTTGTCATGTACAATTTATATTGTTAGAGAAAATTCTTCATTAGATTAAGGATTTAAAAAAACTCTATTTTCAGATTTCCAAGACTCTGGTAGTCTTAAACATATTTTTTTAATTTTTTCTAGTACCTGCCGATTTTGTATGGCTGACAACCGGTTAAAATGTGTCAATTTTCAGTTTGAAAAAAAAATCGGAATGCTTCAAAAACGCACAATCAGACTGGGACATTGTCCATCCAGGGGTTTGGAGGGGGTACAATTCCAAAATGTGGGGCACAGGGAGCAAAATTTTTGAAACGGGGGAAGGGCAATACAATAAAGAGGAAAAAAAGAAGAAAACTAAAAAAGGACAAAGAAGCGAAATTTAAGTATGGTTTAAAATAATTAAAATTAAGCGATTAACTAAGTTTAAATTAGCTTTTAAAAACCAAATAAACATTGTTTTATATGAAGACCTTATTTCTAAAATGTCCCCCAGAATAAGTGATGCATTTTCACTCACGACACCCAATCATGTCTCTGTTGAGCTCAATTCGTTTGATTGAACGGATCTCGCTCACTACTAATTCGGCGAGTTTTGCCGCTCATTGGAGCTATATCCTCTCACAACCAATTCACAAACGTATTTTGGTTTTCAACTCGTGATAAATTCCGCTCGCCCCGTGTGTAAAACAAATCCACGCATTGAGGAAAAAAACTTTGGATCCCTTATTGTTTCCTTCAGTAAACAAACCTTAATATTACACTACAAATATTGGGCGGAAAACATGTTTTTTTTTGAAAACCCGCAAAACTTAGATTTTAACATGATAGTACCTTATTCATTAAAGCAGTTTTAATGAATATGCCAAAAGTATCGACAGGAGCTAAATTACAGTTGCACGACATTAACTAAGTATAAAAATACTAAATTTTGCAGAAAACGACCGCAAAAAATGTAATATAAAACACTAAAAGTAATACGTATAAAAATACTGAGTAACTGTAAAAGTAAAATTAGCTAAAATACTAAATTTTGTTGAAAACCACCGTGAAAATTATTGGAATATAAAACACTACAAGTTTAAAAAATAAAGCAATTTTACTTTATTTTAATTCCCAAAACGAGCTCTCGGTAGATTTTACTGTGGTTGTTCGCGAGTTAGGCTATAATCTAATCTACTTATTGTGGTGTCTAGATAGCGAAGTGGATAGAGATTTTGCATTTTAAAAAGGAAGCCACTAGCTCAAACCTCGCGGGGTAGTTGTGTTTATTTAGCTTTGGCAGCAAAACTTCAGTTTATATATTTTTTAAATTAAATTTGAACGCAATAAAAAAAATTTTACCGTTTTTAAAGAGACTACCTAAGTCAGCTCCGTTTCAATCGGCCGGTGTCATAGAATATTTCCTCCCCCTTGATTTTCCTCCGGGGGAGGAAATATTCTGGCTACGTCCAGAATATTTCCTCCGTGGGAGGAAATATTCTGATTTTGCATCGGAATATTTCCTCCCCCCCTTATACGCGTAACTTTTTCTGGGTGTTTTAAAGAAATAATAATGTTTATAATATTTCTTACTGTTTTATAAAAAAGCAAACAGTTTAAAATAAAATCTTAATTGGAGATTTGATTAGATTAGATCAATTTAACCCCAGCTTTTTAAATTTTTTTAAAGTTTAATTTGGTTTAATATTTTTTTTAATTTGTCTTGTCATATACAGTCTAATTATAACTTTTTTTATAAAATGTTTAAATATCAACTAAAAGCTTTTACTATAAAAAAACTAAAGAGCTAAATGTTTATCTTGCTACGAAAAAAATTCTTATTTAAAACCGACTGTTTTTTTGCTAGTTACAGAGGAAATCCCTTCAACAAAAAATGTTAAAAATGTAAAAAATCTTGTTATAGATTTACAAAAAAGGTTTGGCACAAAACAAAAAAGCCTGCTCTAGTTATTTTTGACAATTGTGAAATTACCATTATTTTAAATTAATGGTTGCATTTGTATGTTAGACCTTATTTTCTGACTACTTACCATAAGATTTAAAAAAGGCTAATTGTTGACTATCGATGAATCTCACGTAAAACTGCTTGCAGTTTTAATTCGAATATACCGTCTGGATTTTTGAGTTTAGCTGTCTTTGCCGAGGCGGGGGTGGGGAATTTTTTTTGAGGATAAAGGCTTTTTTTTTTTTTTTTTTTTTTAATTTTTTTTTTATTTAATAATGTCGTTCATTTTTAGTTGCCAGTTTATCCTAGCATTTAGTATCCTAGCATCCTGGATTTTCTCTAGGGGGAGCAACGCGTGGACCCCTCTCTCTTCTCACCACAAAAAAAAACATCTACGGCCAAACATTTGACTGCCAAGCGTTGGGGGAAGTTTTTGAAGATTTTTGTGTGGGGAGAAGTAAAATTTAGAGGCTAGTTTAGGCTAAGCAAGAAGGGGTCAGGTGAGGTGAACCCCACCTGCCCTGCCCCCCACGCCCCACCCCTTTCCCTTTCTCATCTGTGCTCCCGTCCCAGTCAATTTTTTTCCTTAAAAGTTGACACTAAAACTTTTGCCTTTAACCAGGACCACACCAAAACGCAACTGATTTTTTTTACTTTCTTTTGAAGAATGAAAAATGAAAACACAAGTTTTCATTTTTCTATTTTTTTAGAGTGGTGATTAGGGGGAAGTAGCCTCCATCCACATTATTGTTGTGTGCAATAAATGTGTTGTTGTAAATTGTTTTATAGTATTTTGCTGTTTGACGTGTTTAACCGGGGTTATGGGTTTTGCGTGCCCATGGGGGGACGGCCGCACTCCCCAAAATCCGGTGAAGCCGGATTTTTTCGTAAGGGGGGACCCTTACGTTTTTTGAATTTTGGGAGAGAAAATTTTTTTTCTTAAATATTAATACAGAAACTTTCCTGATGCCTTCCAAAAGCATATTAATAGTCAAAAAACCAAATTTTCCCCGCTTTGCGGGTAGTTAAAATTGACAATTTATCTCAGTTTTTCAATTTCAAATCGATTTTGCCGCTCAATAGTTAAGGCATACATGTTAAATAAAACTACTATAAACACTATTAACCTTTTATTAACGTTTTAAACACATGTTTTAAATGGATAGGAATAAAAAACCTTAAATTTTGTTTTAATTATCATCTGGAATTAAAATTTATAGTGTATTTTAGCGCCTTAAATAAAAAATTTTCTTCCCCCGAGGGGCATTCTGCCCCCCGGACCCCCCTGACAAGGGGCTCTGCCTCTTGACCCCGCTGGGGGGCTCTCGCCCCCCAGACCTCCCATTTCTGGGGGGCTGCCGCCCCCCAGAGCCCCCTCAGAGTTAGTATGTACCCCCCAGACCGCCCCGCCCCCGAAATGAAATCCTGGACACGCCACTGGGTTTTGGAACAAAATCGGGCAATTAAAGAGGGCTTCGAGAATAATTTTTCACGCTTTTTTTCATAGACGTGCATGTCCACAACTCACTTGATACAAAATTGACTGCATTTTTAAAAAAAACTGCGAATAAGTTTTTTATATGCCTAAAATTGTTTATATTTTCAAAGTTAAAACATATTTTTATGAGTACAATTTTATTCAGGTGAGTATGGTGCTGAGGACGCGGTTTCAGAAAATACTTTTCTGAGATGCGCAGAAACATGCACTTTAGTAAAGTACCTTTTTCTGTACAAAGTATATAAAACTTGTTTTTTTTATTTTTTGAATAATCACTAAATGTGCTGCACTGGATGCATTGCATATACCTTATGTTGTCGGCAGGGAGGAGAGGGGTCGATTTAGATTTCCAGCAGAGGGTAGGTTGTCAAAATAAAATCATTTTGGGGGAAGGGTAGCTAAATTTTTTTCTAGGGAGAAGGAAGGCTGCAAAATTTCGACGCTAGGGGGGTGTACCTACGCCCTACACCCAATGTTCAGTAAGATTTGTCTGTAGTTTTAGGATTTTTTGTGGTATTCCTCTTTAACCCCTCTGTTTTAGTTCAAACATTTCCCCATAAAAATAAAAGCTGACATTCACTCAATTTAGGCCTTTTTTCTTTAATATTAACACTGAAACTTTCCTAATGCCTTCCAGGAGCATATTAATAGTCAACAAACCGAATTTCTCGTGCTTTCCCTGAAGATATTAAAAGATAATTTTAGAGTATTTTTTATTTTTTGGCGGAGGGCACAAATCCTCCAATAAAACGGGGGCGGGGCATTTCCAGACCCTGCACAAGTTTTAAAGTTTTTTTAACATATTTAATAATTCTAATCTCTTTGAAAATTTTAAGATGCCTAAAACTCAACTCAATATTCGTGTTTTTTGGCGAACGTAATTTTTTTTACGAAATTTAACAATTTAAAAAAAATTTAAATCCTTTTACACCTTAATATTCGTTTTCTTTGGCAATTGCATTTTTTAAGAAATTTTTTTACAAATTTATCACATTTTTTTACGAAAATAGGAAATGAAAAAATTTAGAACTTTTTTTTTAAATTTTTTTTTGATGAATCTTATATTATTGATTTTAAAGCCGGGATCAATTATTTTTATTGTATTTTAAAATAATTAGTTGCATTATGGCCCAAATAATTTCATGTTGTATTTCATTAACGGTATATATCGTGGATCTTATGTTTATTTAAATAGAAATCACGGGCTTTAAAAAGCTTTAAAAACTGACTGACCGCCCATTTTCAGTTTTCCGGTTTTTGCTGCGGAGCTTCAAAAAATGGAGCTCTGAAAAACATCACTAAAATCCTGTTTATTGTTGCAGAAAAGGAGAGAGATGAGGAGAAAACAGCAACCCCATACGCGGACAAGTACACAAAGGTGGCGGACATGAGCAATGTTTTAGAGCTTCGGCGGTTTCTTCAAAGCTCTGGGGGTTGCTCCAGAGCTACAGGAACGTGGGGAGCATCATTAACATCTATTACAAAATTTATTGTTTTAGAAAAGGCGGGAGATAAAAAGAAAATGCCGACTCCAGATGAGGGCAAATACAAGGAGGGGGCGGACGTGCCCAGTGTCCAAGTGGACCACAACAGCCAAACCAAGATCAACTTGGACCCCAATTCGGCCTACTCCGATCCGAAGAGCCGCTCCATGCGCGACGACAATCGGTTCAAAAATATGAGAAAAGTGGAAGACAAAAAATAACAATGTACAAATATATAACATAAAAGTAATGGAAAAATATTTAGCTCAATATATTGCTTAACTGCAATTTTGTATTTAAAGGTGCAGTGCGGAGTCAAACTTTTTGTCTTCGATTTTAATATGCG
>JASAMX010009400.1:0-19335 GCA_030248175.1 Microlaimidae sp. YZB2_3 | reverse complement strand
TACAATGAAAATACTGCACAACGCGCCAAATACGATTCAAAATAATTGTTTTAAAACAATAAAATACGAGGTTACTTTCTTTGGCGGAAGAATTAGAACTTTATGTACAATATTCGAAAAGATAGAAAACACACACTCACACCAATGGATGGAAATCCAGTCTATTTTACACTGCAACCACTGAAGCTCTTGCTTCTTCTTAGTACACCGGAATGATGTGAATTTATAATTTACCCACATTTTTTATTTACCCCAATTATTGTTGCAGTAGTTTACAATGTTAAAACGTGTCTTTCACCAGCAAGTTTTTTAACGTTCTTCACCATAATGAATTTCTGAATTCCATTTCAATGTGCGGTGGTCAAGCTAGAGTCTATGTACCAAGAATAGAGGAGTTTATTTGTGTTCACAACATCTGGCCTTGTTGAACATATTAAAACGCAGCATGCTAGGAAATTTTGATAATGAAATATTTCTAACTATAGAATAAGGAAATCAACAAATGCATCAAAAATGTATAAAAAATAAATGTAGAAAAATCTATAGTAAGATGTCCATTTTATCAGTCAAGGAGTACCAAAATAATTGAATTCTGAGTGACGATTTTTTCTCGACACTTTTTTGTTTTTTCGATGTAACTTTTAAAAAAAAGGCACGATTTTTTTGCTTTATAGGTCTTTTTGAAGTTTTGCAAGAGGCTGTAACTTTGCGTCATAAAAATTTTTTACTGTAAAAAAAGTAGTTTTTTATTTAATTAAATCAATTTTTAAAAAAATGAAAAATTGCCAAACTAAAATGTGTGTGCATTTAATTTCGGCATTTTACAAACAATAGATCGTTTTTTCTCATTCAAAAAATCATCACTTTTTTCACAAAAATTAAAAGCCTATCATTATTTTCTAACAGTTTTCTTTAAATTTAAGCTTCTACTTGTTGTTCAACGTGTAACTGGCAAAAAAAAAAAAAAAGAACGGCAAGTGGGATCAAATTGAGCAAAATTTGGAGAATTAGTGCATTTAATTTCAGCACTTTTTTAAAAGGACCCTCTTAATCGAGTTTAAGTGCAGCGCTTGGACCGGTGACACATTTCAACGTTGTCTTTTAACTATTTACAACTAGAAATTAACACCCGACCTCACTTAATCCAACTCGTTTTTACCTACAGACAAGTGTGCCGAAATTACACCTATTTTAAAAAAAAACTATTGTTATCACCACAAAATCAACGTAGAACAAGGGGGGCACGAAAATTTCGGAAAATAGACTAAATTTCACTGCAGGGACAGTTTAATTTTTTGCGTAATCACGAAATGCCCATGTTCTAAAAAAACGAGTAACAATTTTTTTTTTATAAATCACCACAATTTCACATGAAAAAAATATCTCATAATAACATAACAAATAAAAAGTTTACGACAATCATTCTTGACATATAATTAGTTTTTACCGATTTGATAGCTATCAAACGTCGGGTACTTCGTTTTTTTTTAGCAACGCGCAAAATAGTTTCTAAAAATCAAAAATGGACAATTCGGAAAGCTGTCTGAAAATGAATGTTTTGTTGATCTTAGAAAAACAAATCTTTAAAGAAAAAAATAATCTACAGATTAAATTAAAGTTATAACTGAAAGGATCATGTTAAAAATATTCATTCCACTTTTAAGTTGCCGAGTAGCGTAGTTTATCAATCTAAGTAATTTATAATTAAATGTGCAAATGCGCGCAGGCGGAGGTTAGGCTAAAAAAAAAATTAAGATATGCGCTAAAAGTGAGAAATTATTAGACACCGTGCGTACATGCACACAGAGATGTTTTTCGGGGGGAGGAGGGGTGCACGTGCACCTCCCCCCTAGTCGCCAAAATCTCGGGGACCACCCCTAGAACTTTTCCAGCACCCCCCCAAACCTAGAGAGCCGAGGGGGGTGACCCCAAGTCTAGCGAGGCTGCATCCCCCTCCCTACCAATTTAGAAGTATGATTTACCGTTAAAAACTGGGGAAACGAAATTTTTCTTGAGTCAAAATATATTTTTTAAAATATATTTTTAGGCCTAAATGAAACTTTTTTTAAAACATAAAAAAACTAATATTAGACCTAAAAACACTGAAATTATTGACTTAAAATTTTTTTTAAAAAAATTGTACCTTTTGCTTTACCCCTGGAAAATCTCGCTCTCGCACCTTCCGGGTTCGACCCCCCCCCCGAAAAGCCAGAGGGGTCCCGTACCTTTATGGAAAAAAATTTTTTATTCACCCGGGTACCGACCCCCAAGAACACACCCTGACAAACATTTTTTATGCGCTGCGTAATTAATTAATAAAAGAATTACATAAATATATATATATATATATATATATATATATATATATATATATGTATTTATATATAAATACAGAAAAAAAACTTTTGTTTTTTCACCCGGGGCTGGACCCTCTTTAAAAAAACGACTCAAATACATCTATGTATGCGTAATAAATAAAAAAAAGAATTACATACACACACACATATATATATATATTTATATATACACACATATATATATATATATATACACATATATACATACACATATATATATAAATACGTACGTTGTTTCGTTTAATAAAGTTAGAATGCAAAATAAAAAATGCTCTCGAACGGTCGTCACTCTATTCTGCTATAATTCGCTACTGCTGAAATTTTAATAAGCTACTATAAATCAAGTGTTAACAATCACTTTTTAAAAAAGACGAGTTATTATTAGGACCTTATTTTTTTAAAAAATTATGGCTAATTCAAGTAATTCCTCTTCTTTCTTTTGCTTATACAAGCATTTTGTTTTTTATAAACGCTAAATTTACTTATGAAGCTTTAAAAAACTTTTTAATAACAAAACTTTTCCTTAGATACTTTTTGTGAAATTCGCTCAATTTATTACGTCCAGAAACTCTTGAGCAAGCGACGCTTGAACTTTTCTTGTTCTAAAATTGCTGGACGTAATAAATTGAGCAAAGTTCCCAAAAACTTCTGAGGAAAGTTTTGTTAGAAAAAAGTTTTTTAAAGCTTCATCAGTAAATTTAGCGTTTAAAGTACCTTGAACGCTGGTATAAGCAAAAGAAGAAGAGGAATTGCTTGAATTAGCCATATTTTTTTTAAAAAAATAAGGTCCTAATAATAACTCGTCACGCCAATGATGTGTTTGTTAACACTTGATTTATAGTAACTTATTAAAAGTTCGGCAGTAGCAAATTATAGCAGAATAACTTAACGACCGTTCGAGAACATTTTTTATTTAACAATTATACATTTTTAAACAAAACAAACGTACGTATTTATATATATATTTATATATATATATATATATATATATATATATATATATATATATATATATATATATATATATATATATATATGTATGTAATTCTTTTATTAATTTATTACGCACGCATAGATGTTTTTGGTCGGGTCCGCTAGGGGGGTCCACCCCCGGGTGAAAGGCCAAAATTTTTTCTATTTTTATATATACATATATATATATATATATATATATATATATATATATATATATATATATTTATGTAATTCTTTTATTAATTAATTACGCACGCATAGATGTTTTTTGTCGGGTCCGCTAGGGGGGTCCACCCCCGGGTGAAAGGCCAAAAATTTTTAGGGGGGGTCCGGACCCCTCTGGCTTTTTCGGGGGGGGGGGTCGAACCCGGATGCGAGATTTAAAATTTAGGGGGGTCAGGCAGGGGGTCCAATTTTTTAAAAAAAAAATTTTAACTCAATAATTTAAGTGTTTTTAGGTCTAATATTGATTTTTATGTACTAAAACCGCCTATTTAGGCCTAAAAAGTGTATTTAAACACTGTTTTTAACTAAGAAACCGTTGTTTTAACAGTAAATAAAAAAAATATACTTCTAAATTGGTAGGGAGGGGGATCAGCCTCGCTAGAAAGGGGGTCAGGCCGGACCGCTCTCGAGCTTTGGGGGGGTCTGAATTTTTTCTAGGGGTGGTCCAAAATTTTGGCTCTAGGGGGGAGGTGCACGTGCACCCCTCTTTCCCCCGAAAAACATCTATATATGTACGCACGGTGTAATAATTTCTCACTTAGCGCATATCTTAAATTCCTTTTTTAGTTTGCTCCGCCTGCGCATTTGCACATTTAATTAATTACTTAATTAATAAACTACGCTACTCGCAACTTAAAAGGATGAATACCTAACATAGTCCTTCAGTTATAACTTTAATTTAATCTGTAATTATTTTTCTTTTTAAAGATTTGTTATTGTGAAATAGGGTAGTGCATTTAATTTCGGCACTTTTCCAAATTGTCCATTTTTGATTTTGGACTATATCTTTGGTAATCCTGGACGAAATACGACGTTTGATAGCTCAAATGAGAGCTAATTATATGTAGATGACTGTCGTGAGCTTTTTATTTGTTATGTTATGATATTTTCATGTGAAATTGTGTGATTTATAAAAAAAAATTGTTACTCGTTTTTAGAACATGGGCATTTCGTGATTACGCAAAAAATTAAACTGTCCTGGTGAAATTTAGTCTATTTTCCGAATTTTTAGTCCCCCTTGTTCTACGTTGCGTCTGTGGTGAGCAATCGTTATAAAATAAAATAGTGTAATTTCGGCACACATATTGCTGTAGGTAAAAACGAGTTGAATTAAGTGGTCGGGTGTTAAATTGTAGTTGTAAATAGTTAAAAGACAACGTTGAAATGTGTAGGGGTCATAGCACTGCACTTAAACTCGATTAAGAGGGTCCTTTTAAAAAGTGCTGAAATTAAATGCACTTTTTCTCCAAATTTTGCTCATTTTGATACCATTTGCCATTTTAGCTGTAACTTTTTGCCAGTTACACGTTGAACAACAAGTAGAAGCTTAAATTTAAAGAAAACTGTTTGGAGATAATGATAGGCTTTTAAATTTTTGAAAATGATGATTTTTTGAATGAGAAACAATCTATTGTTTGTAAAGTGCCGAAATTAAATGCACACATTTAATTTTGGCAATTTTCCATTTTTTTAAAAACTGATTTAATTAAATAAAAAACTACTTTTTTTACAGTAAAACTTTTATGACGCAACGCAGTATCGTGAAAGCTTCAAAATGAGCTATCAAACATGAAAATCGTGCCATACAGTGAAAAGTTACATCGGAAAAACAAAAAAGTGTCGAAATTAAATTCACTCAGAATTCAATTATTTTGGTACTCCTTGACTGATAAAATGGACATCTTACTATAGATTTGTCTTTTTTTATAAGTTGTCTATTTTTGATGTATTTGTTGACTTCCTTATTCTATAGTTAGAAATATTTCATTATGAAAATTTCGTAGCATGCTGCGTTTAAATTTGTTCAACATGGCCAGATGTTGTGAACACAAATAAACTCCTCTATTCTTGGTACATAGATTCTAGCTTGATCACGGCACATTGAAATGGAATTCAGAAATTCATTATGCTGAAGAACGTTAAAAAAACTTGCTGGTGAAAGACACGTTTTAACATTGTAAACTACTGCAACAATAATTGGGGTAAATAAAAATGTAGGTAAATTATAAATTCACATCATTCAGGTAGACTAAGAAGAAGCAAGAGCTTCAGTGGTTGCAGTGTAAAATAGACTGAATTTCCATCCATTGGTGTGAGTGTGTGTTTTCTATCTTTTCGAATATTGTACATAAAGTTCTATTTCTTCCGCTAAAGAAAGTAACCTCGTATTTTATTGTTTTAAAACAATTATTTTGAATCACATTTGGCGCGTTGTGCATTATTTTCATTGTATTGCTGTGTTTTCCGTAGGTGTTTTTTAAATGTTACAATTTTGGTAGGATTATACCAAAATTGTAACATTAATTTTTTGCAAGAAACTTCCAAAAAGTACAGTAGCTGATTTTAAATTGCGTTAAGAATTTCTGCATAAATAGTCATTAGTGTTATCGGTTGTTTGTTTGCTTATGTCCCACAATATTAACTTTCTCTGTCAATACTAGAAAAATGGTTTGAAAGCAAGCAAATAGGTAACTTGTCTTCAAAAAACATACAGCTTAATATGTTTATGAAAAATAAAAAGTGTGATTGTGCGGCAGCGCCGTTGCGCTAAGAAAAACTTATATTAATATAGTTAATTCACAGTTGTCAAAAAAAGATATCGAAATTTTAAATTTTAAAAACAGTTATAAAAAATAATGTGGTTTGCAAGCCTAAAAGTATAAGCAGGTATTATGTTTTATCAGGTCGATTTATTATATTTTTGAAGTAACAGTAAACGAGTGTTTTTCTTTTTAGAAATTTTCCAATCCAAATGTATTGCCTCCATATTTATTTCCTGTGCCTTGTTCCGGTAAAATATTGCTTTACTTTATAATAGCTTGAAAACTGAATGCTTTCCCAGTAAAGCTTGACAGAATCCCTTTATTGATGAACTACAGACGGAGAAATAGTAGCTTTGTTAAACAGTAAGTTTTTGATAGAATTAATTTGTTTAGGTTTTTTTTAATTCAGTTGCGATTTCAAACTGGTTTTCAATAGAATAATTAATTTTGTCTGGACAAAGTTATTTTATTCAGTTTTTTTTAATTCAAAAGCAATTTAAAGCTATTTTTATCTTATTGTTTTAAAAAAAAAATCGTAGAGGAAATGTTAATAGCGATAATAAACAAATATTACAAAAAATCACATTTAGAAACAGCTGAATAATGCACTCTGGTTTATACTAATAAAAACATTAAAAAATTACTTGTGTTCATAGGTCACCGACCTTCGACGGCTCAGGGGGGGGGGGGGTCCACACCCCGGGGGGTGGGGGTTTTTTACCTCCCGGGGGGGGGGGCACACCCCGGGGTGTTTTTTTTGAAAAAAAGCAGGGGGGGGGTCACACCCCGGGTACCATTTTTTTGACCAAAATTGACAATTTTTTGACGAAATTTGACCATTTTTTAAGCATTTTTTGGGATTGTCTAGTTAGGGGGTGGTGGTCAAAAATGGGGCCTTAGGGGGGGGTCAGGGGTTCAAGGGGTCGATGGGGGGGGGGGAGGGGTCAAAAATGGGGCCTTAGGGGGGGGGATAGGTCTCAGAGGCCGTAGGGGGGGGTGACCCCCCCCTACACCCCCCCCCCCCCTTCGGTGACCTATGCTTGTGTTCTGTAGTTCAGGACAGACAGTATAACTTTCTTGAGCTTGAGATATCATTGGTAGGGGCTTACAAATTTAACTATTTGATTGAACAGAAATAAATGTCATTGACAAAGTGCAGTGGTCTCTCCTCGCGAATAAGCGTTTTTGATTTTTGAAGAGAAACTGCAAAATGAAAGCTTTGAGTTTTCCCTTTTTGGCCTTTTCTTCTCCTTGTGTACTTGACCCCCAAATGCAGGCATAAACGCAATAAGCAGTAAGGTTGGTTGTTTTCCCTGCATGAAGAATCTGAAACATTGTAAGGGGGAAAAACTCAAAACAGAATTTTACTGCAAAAACTTAAAAACGCAATAGAAAGTGCTTTTTAACCTAAATTTAGCGGTTTTTACCTATTTTTTTCTTGTAAATTGAAAAACGATATGCGTAAAAGGTCTTCCAAAAAACATAAATTAAAAGCGTTTTTCATATGGTAACCCCGCGCCAAAATTCAAAATTAACTCGCTTTAGAAAATAATATTCATAGATTTAAATAATGTTCCGTTTCTTAAGTCTAAGCAGTTATTAACTGTAAATTATTTAAGCAATTCAAAAAAACAAACAAACAAACTTTAGTTTTTTTAAATATTTTTAAATAAGGTATAGAAATAAGGAAATAAAATTTGTAAGGCGCACCAAATTGTTGTAGTTCAGTTCAGTTAGATTTTTATTTTAAAGTTTTTATCAAAATTATTTTTTAAAACGCAAAAAACAATGTAAACATTTACAAAAAAATTAGAACATTGCATTTTTTGCTTGAGGAATTAATGCGCTTCAAGTCAAAATACCACATCTAAGTCATTATTACAAACTGAAAACTGTTGTGTAATAAATAATAAAACTAATTAAATAATATAACATATATATAACAGTTTTTATAGATGATAAAACTAAGGTGATTGATTGAACATCCCTGTTATTTTAGAATACAGAATAGATTTAAATAATGCAACAAAATAATTTCAGTCAAGGTCGCTATTATACTGCCAAAGAATCTGGGTCAGAGTGCTCTTCTTATGGATCAGAAGATTTGGAGGATTTCATCGTAAAGGACAATGAAAATAATTTCAGCGATGGTAGTAACAATTCAGAAAAGTCTCTAAGTGAGGAAAGAAGTTCTAATGAGCCACATGCCAAAATGTGTAAAAAATCCTCCCCTGTTGGAAGAAAAACAAATGCTGAATGTAAGTTTAAAACCTCAACAAACAAAGCCTTCAGGAAACAAAAATATTCTGGGTCATCATACTATTCTGATGAAAAATCAACTGAGTCAGATGAGTTTGAAATGAAGAACAAGAAAACTGAGAATAAAAGGCGAGCCAAATTAAAAGTGCACAACAAAATGAAGTGTTTTAACAATAGTTCACACCAAAGTAACTTAGGTTTTAACTATAGGTGGGCAGCCTCCCAGATTTTGGGGGGAAGTATACCCGACCCCCAAACTTTGGGGCGTGTCCCAAAAAAATTAGGGGGGGGTTAAAATCCAAGAAACGTAAAAAAAACCATATCGTTATTTTTCTGGAGTGCATTTTTTCGATTTTGAAGAAAAAATAGGTAAAAAAAACACTAATTTTAGGTCAAAAAGCCCTTTTTATTGCATTTTTGAGCTTTTTATTGCTTAAAACATTCATTTTGACCTCAAACCTTAAGTTTGGAGGCAGTTAGAAGTCATTTTAAAGACGTTTTTTCATCATTTTTCCAAAATTGGGAGGGGGGTTAACCTTTCCCCCCTCACTTCTGAGTAGGGGGGGGGGTTAAACACCCCTTTTCAGAATTTGGGGGGTTATAACCCCCCAACCCCTCCCTTTCCCGTGCCCCGTGGTCCAGGGGGGTCCTAACCGTAAGCATTATAAAAGGGGTAAAAAAATTTCCGGAGTGTTTATTACCTTGTTTATGTCATATACTTCATTATTTTCCTATTATTCAATAAAAATAAGCCTATAAAACAAAACAAAAATTTTACAAAAAAATTGATACCTTAAAATTTTTGATTTCCAAAACATTACAACTGAAAAATGAGTACATTAAATTACAGCTGACTAGCTAAGCAATGCAAAGTGCCAGAAAATGTTTTTAAAATATTACTTCTAACCTTTAAATTTTTAATACCTTTAATACCAACCACTATATAACAATCTAAAGGGTGGGGGTCCAGAGTGCAGACCTGTGCACTGCCGCCCCCCCGGGGTTTAAACGGGGGGGGCAATTCCAAAATGGGGGGGCACGGGGGGCAACTTTTTTGAAACGGGGAGGCAATAGAACGGTGGGGCAAGCAGGGGAGAAAGAAAAAAAAAGAAAAAAAGAAGGGAAAAGAGAAAAAAAGGACAAAAAAAGCGAAAATAAGGTAAAAAGAGGTCTAAAATGGCTTAAAATGCATTGAAATAGGCTAAAAACTGCAAAAAAATTGCTATGATGGCGTCATCATAGGTCAAATATGGCGTCATAATTTTAGGGTACTTTTTCATTTTTTGGCGAGGGGGGCAAATCCTCCAATAAAACGGGGGGGGGGCATTTGCAGACCGTGCACAGGTCTGAGAGTGGTTGTATCAAGATTCAAAAACAAAGTAACACAAATTTGGAAGTGGAGACCAATTAAAACATTAAGAATGGGGTGAGTCTAGCGTGGTCATACCAAGATTACAAAACAAAGTAGGGTAGTGCATTTAATTTCGGCACTTTTTGTTTTTCTCATGTAACTTTTCACTCTATGGTCCAATTTTCATGTTTGATAGCTCATTTTGAAGCTTTTACGATACTGCGTTGCGTCACAAAAGTTTCACTGTACGAAAGCAGTTTTTAACTTAATTTAATCAGTTTATAAAAGAATGGAAAATTGTCGAAATTAAATGTGTGCATTTAATTTTGGCAATTTACAAACAATCAATTGTTTCTCAGACAAAAAAAATCATCATTTTAAAAAATTTGAAAACCTATCGTTATCTCCAGACAATTTTCTTTAATTTAAGCTAATACTTGTTGTTCAACGTGTAACTGGCAAAAAGTTACAGCTAAAATGCCAAATGGTATTAAAATGAGCAAAATTTAGGAGAAAAGTGCATTTAATTTCGGCACTTTTTAAAAAGACCCCTTCAATCGAGTTTAAGTGCAGTGCTATGACCCCTACACATTTCAACCTTGTCTTTTAACTATTTACAACTACAATTTAACACCCGACCACTTAATTAACCCGTTTTTACCTACAGCAATCTGTGTGCCGAAATTACACTATTTTATTTTATAACGATTGCTCACCACAGACGCAACGTAGAACCACGGGGACTAAAAATTTGGAAAATAGACTAAATTTTACCAGGACAGTTTAATTTTTGAACCAATTTATTGCGTAATCATGAAATGCCTATGTTCTAAAAACGAGTAACAATTTTATTTTTTATAAATCACACAATTTCACATAAAAATATCATAACATAACAAATAAAAAGCTCACGACAGTCATCTACATATAATTAGATCTCATTTGAGCTATCAAACGTCCTATTCCGTCCAGGATTACCAAAGATATAGTCCAAAATCAAAAATGCCCAATTGGGAAAAGTGCCGAAATTAAATGCACTACCCTAATACGAATTTGTAAGTGGAGACTGAGTGCTGAGCGAAGCTCAAGAAAACTTTTTAAAAATGGTCGTTCTAGACCCCTAAATTTTTATCCTTGGCGACCCAAAAGGGGGGTCCGTCCAACCCCAAATTTTTTCCTTTGCTGACCCAAAAGGGGTGCTAGACCCCCCTGGCTACGCCCATGTATGTATATAATCTTTAATTAAATATAAGATTATGGATTAAAATTTTGTGATACTTGACTTTATAATCAAGACAATAATATTACTATTTTATTATTACGTAATTATTAAAAAACTATGATTTCTTATCTAATCATAAGAATAATATAAACACATTATTATTAAAAGAATTAAAAAATAAAATTTATAAGTTGCAATAAGGTCTTATTTTAATTTTACACAGTTTTAAAGCATTTATAAGCTTGTTTTACGTTTTGTTTATGCGTTTTAAGCCCATTTTAAGGCAACGCGGAAATATTGGGTACACCCCCCTCAAAATTTGGGTCTTGCTGGACAGTTGGACACCCCTCTAAAATTTGACTCCCCCCTTATACCCCCCAAAAATCTGAGAGGCTGCCCACCTATGGGTATACGTATAACCCGCCCCAACCCCTCTGCCCACCTATGGTTTTAACAAAACTCACTCAAAACAGGCGTTCGAATGCTCTGGAAACTCATCTGATTCTAGGTTTAGTAGTAACAGCTCGTCAAATGGTTCCAACGCTGAAACACCAAGTACCCCTGCCAAAGAAGAGGGTTTAAATATTTCTTTGGCAACCAGAATATCTGCGGCCAGAAAACGCATAGAAAGCAGTGGCAGTGAAGACGAGGATTTTGTAGGCAGATCTCAGGAACCAGTTGTAATAAGACGCAAAGCTCGTTGTGGTCCCAAGACCACCAGCTGCTGTAACACCGTAGGGGATTCCTCAAAGACAATCAAACAAACTTGCCCAGATAGCGGCAAATTGGAGGAAGACTTTAGTCCAAGCCCTGTTGGTCCAGACTATACTGAGCAATTCTTTACACCCCAGCAGCGCCGAATCAGTGAGCGAGCAAAGAGTCTCAGTGATAAAAAAACAGCTGAAGATAAAGAGCTAAGAGACAGCTGGCGTCAAGCAAGAAGAAGGTTAAAAATGAAAAAAGAAATACAAGTAGGGATCGTTTCTAAAAATCTTGAAGACAATACAGGCTAAATAGAAAAAAATCACTAGCTATACTACACTAAAGTTAATAAATAGATTTTGAGAGAAAAAAAATTCTGCTGTGGATACAAATTTCCATTTAGAAAAGTTTACATTCATTACAATGAGCAAAACTTAATGATGGTTAACACAGCACTGATATAAAAAATTATATAAATGGTTTTTAAAAAACCCAGCTATATTGGATTCAAGTAGTTTTGGACTTCTTTTACATCAGACGTAGAATAGATCTTCCTCTTTTTTATTTCCTTCCCCCAGAAGATTATTATAGTGCGCGCCAGAACAGATCCCCATAAAATTTCTTCTGGTTTATGCTGGAATAGATATTTCCCCCAAAAGATTTATTCTGATTTACGCTAGAGAGGATCTCCCCCCTCAGAATGGATATTGATCTCAGAAAATCTATGGTTTAAACATTTATCTCCTGTGCTTATCTCTTGTGCATAAATTAAAAACATAATAATATGCAAGATTTGGTTTGTGCAAATATTAAAAACATCATCTTTTAAAACATAAGGTTAACATGCCATACTTAAAAATAAAAATAGTTTGTTTTTGTTTGTTTACTATATTTCAATAAACTTGTACCTTAACTGTTATTAATTCCAAAAACAGTTGAGTATTGATATTAATACTTAAATATTATTTGGTTGTTTTTTAGACCTAAAAAGACACTTTGCATTAATTTGTATTATTTAAATATTATATAAAAAATATAAACAATTTTAATTTAACTATTTTAGAGTCAAATCAGTTATCAAAATTTTCTTTGAGTTAAAAATTTTTCAATATATATAAAAATGTTAATAATTTGAAATGGTTTCTGCTTTGGCTTGCATAGAGTTCACGTTTCAGCTTAATGCAATCAGTTTAAAATTTGTGCTTCAAGTAAAACGTTGGAAAGGTGTAAAAAACACTATTTTTTAAATTCTCCAAAAATCTTAAAGGTTTTATAAAAATATAATTTGTTTTTTAGTGTTTAAACCTTGAGTATTTTTTATGAATTCTTTTGATTAAAAGAAAAAAAACAAATTGACTTGAAAAATTAAAAGTTTTTGATATTTTTGATATGATTTATAACACCAAAGATTTATTCTTGAGTGTACACCAAAATAAATCTTTCTTCTCTGTAATAAATTGTATGCAAATTTTTGCTGTATGCTTTAACATGAGTGGGGGATAAATATTCTGAGGGGGAAAGAGATGTGTTTTGTTGGAAACCAGAAAAATGCTTCAGGGGAAAGATCTGTGATGAGGAAAAATCATAATTCTATGGATATTTTATGTGACCGCCCAATACCCTGTATCAGCACTCCTGCTGGTACATGTGACCGCCTAAAACCCTGTATCAGCACTCTTGTTGGTACTGTGTTTTAGTCAATGAGCCCACTTCTTGAAGAAGAGTTCAGAGGACAGTGTGAGTTCAGAAATATAACATCAGATTTATTTTAAAAAACTATCAAACAAAATTGTAAAATAAAATAACTAAAATAAAATTAAAACTTTAGATTGTAAATTGCACTCTTGTTCTTGTTGGTATAGGGTTTTAGTCAATGACCCCACTTCTTGAAGGAGAGTTTAGAGGACAGTGTGAGTGTAAACTAAAAAAACTAAAATAAAATATAAAACTTTAGATTGTAAAATGTACTTATTTTGGGTCTGATTACAAATTTACTGTGTCTTTCTGTTCCATTCGTTTCATTGTATTTGTTTTTGTTCCATTCTTGTGGTGATTGCATTTTTTTCTATAAGTGAATGGGGTGATGATATTGTCTCACATCAGCTGCCTGAGCCTGCGCCTGCCAGTAAGTGATAATTTTATGGCTTCAATATGCAATAAAATTTGTTTATTTATTGTCATTCTTAAAAAACAAGCCTTATATTTACCAACAATAGGGTAGTGCATTTAATTTTGGCACTTTTTTAAATTGGGAATTTTTGATTTTGGACTATATCTTTGGTAAACCTGGACGGAATACGACGTTTGATAGCTCAAATGAGAGGTAATTATATGTAGATGACTGTCGTGAGCTTTTTATTTGTTATATTATGATATTTTCATGTGAAATTGTGTGATTTATAAAAAATAAAATTGTTACTCGTTTTACAACATGGGCATTTCATGATTACGCAATAAATTGGTTGAAAAATTAAACTGTCGTGGTAAAATTTAGTCTATTTTCCGAATTTTTAGTCCCCGTGGTTCTGCGTTAGGTCTGTGGTGAGCAATCGTTATAAAATAAAATAGTGTAATTTCGGCACACATATTGCTGTAGGTAAAAACGGGTTGAATTAAGTGATTGGGTGTTAAATTTTAGTTGTAAATAGTTAAAAGACAACGTTGAAATGTGTAGGGGTCATAGCACTGCACTTAAACTCGATTAAAGGGGTCCTTTTAAAAAGTGCCGAAATTAAATGCACTTTTTTCCCAAATTTTGCTCGGCATTTTAGCTGTAACTTTTTGCCAGTTACACTTTGAACTGCAAGTAGAAGCTTAAATTAAAGAAAACTGTCTGGAAATAATAATAGGGTTTTAAATTTTTGAAAATGATGATTTTTTGACTGAGAAACAATCGATTGTTTGTAAAGTGCCAAAATTAAATGCACACGTTTAATTTTGGCAATTTTCCATTTTTTTAAAAACTGATTTAATTAAGTAAAAAAACTACTTTCGTACAATGAAACTTTTGTGACACAACACAGTATCGTGAAAGCTTCAAAATGAGCTATCAAACATGAAATACAGGCCATACAGTGAAAAGTTACATCGGAAAAACAAAAAAGTGCTGAAATTAAATGCAATACCCCTATTGTTTTATTTAACTTTTTTGTAATTTTTTAATTTACTTATAAAGTTTTCAATGATTATTTACTTTGATATGATGTACTCTCCTCTCTGCAGTGGTCAAACACACTTTATCATGCTAAAAAGGTTGGAACAAGTGGAATGCATAATGAATAAATCTCTGACCTGCTTACCAGAAACACTAAAAAAACAAAATATTTTTTACCTTGCAAAACTGAAAAATATGGAAACAATCTCGCTCCAAACCTCTTCTTAATCAACTACGGCAAAATGAGCCACAGTTCGTAGAAACTATGACTTTGACTCATTGTAAATTTAAAACAGAACCCTATTAACTACAGAATGAGTCATAGTCACGTGTATTTTATAATGACAGTGGCTCATTTTGCCGTAGTAACGACGATATGTGCATTTGCCTGTAAGCTACTTCTGTCTAGCTTTACTAAATTGAAAAAAAAACATCCTACAACCATTAATAGATTCGTTGAATTAATTTTGTTACTTCTCAACACAAAGGCAATAAAGTCTTTGTTTCCCAGTAGGTAGCTTAAAAATGTTTTGCGATGTTCAAAATATAAAAAATTTTATTTTAAAAAATTTTTGTCATTTCATTTTTTTACGCATTCACAATAGTAAGTTATTTTACCCGGCTCAGCCTAAAAACCTATACAAGATATAAAAATTAATTTTTAAGGCAAATCATAAAATAAATAATGTATTAATAAAGCAATCTGTATAAACATTTTTAAAACAAAAATTTAAACAATAAAATAACTTTAAAAAACCTGATTTAAAAAAAGTATTTTACCTCATTTTGTTAATAACAGTTTTCTAAACAAACTGGGTAGCTACTAGAAGACAAAAGTTTAAAACACCTGACTTACTACTTTTAAAATACAATTCGTCTGTCAAAATAAAAATACATTATTAAACGTAATATTAAAAGTTTCGTTTGTTTCACAAGCAGAGGTCTCACAAAATAATTAAATTACATTTAATAGAAACTGAAAGCAATCCATGCTTAATTTCTGTTGAGCAAAAAATTACTGAGCCAAGATTTAAAAATTGACCCACCGTTTTTATTATGTATTTTAAGCTATAAGTTTATAAAATGACCAGTATATTATCCATCTTTAAATACTTGTTCTAAAACAGTAATTTTGCAATACCAAAGGGATTATTCACTAAAAACATAAAAAAAGTAAAATAAAAATTTTGAATGCAAAACTTGTTGTATTTTCACCCAATATTTTTTATTTGTTTTGTTACCCTTAATTGTAGTGTAGACAAGACAAGTTTTAACGTGGATTTTTTCAAGAATAAATTAAAGCTAAAGTCTTCCAGGAGAAATTAAGGGCGTAACCGCTCTTCGCTAGGAAGAAATAAACAATAAACTTGTGAGCGAGAAAAATTAAAAAAAAGTTTTCAGCGGTTATGTAACCAATTATTATTTAGTTGCGTCATGTGTTTCTCTGCACGTGATATTTTCTCAAAAAACGAGTGGTTACTTTACCACTCATCTATTTTCACCCTGATGGAATTTATCTTTAGTATTTTTATTTAATTAATGCACCTTGATAAGAAAGAAACTTGGCTAGGTTACCGCCTTACAAAACTGAGCTATGCGCTTTCCTACAAATGAGGTACTCAATGTATAAACAAGTAAAACACGTTGCACTTGTACTAGATTTGACTTTGACATACATTTGGCGTCTTCTGCATCAATTCTTTTTTTCAATTTACAACAGAAAATGCAAAAATACGTGGACACAAAATGCGATGCGTTAATTAACAGCAAAAAATGATCACAATCATTTCCAGAACACACAGCATATTGAAAGCTTGGGTCTGACAATGTTTTTTGTCTACTTCCAGGTTTTTCATCGAGTCTTGGCAAGATGGGGATTGAAAAACTGATGGCTTTGCCATGAATCATCCAATTTTTAGGAAGTGCTTCCTTGGGAGAGCATTTATTATTTGACCAGCTCAGCTGCAAGAGCTAGCTCAGCTCTGGAGCACCAAAGACCAATGTCCAACTAACAACACTTATGTCTGTGCTAAGCAACAGCATCCTGCTGTTTGTAGTCCAGAAGCCACCATGTTGTCTGCTTTCCTTTGCCTTTCATTTCCACCTCTCCTCGCAGTTCCAACACAAACCCCACGTCCTCTTCAAGAAGCGCTTTTGTTGACTGACTAACATGGATTTTTAAAGCTAAAATTTAAAAAAAAATAATGATTTTTACAATTATCATAAATATGATAAAACATGCAAACGTTTTATATATTGTATTTGTATAATATTATAATAACATTATGTTTTCCGCAAGAATATTAATAAAAAAAATATTCATACTTGAATTTCATACAAGATTAACAGTGGGCCCACAATACATGGGAACATGGCTAATAGAGGCCGCACTAGGTCTAACAACTTTTTGCTTAAAAGTGCTGTGTGGAGTCAAACATTTTGTCTTTGATTTTGATAATTTTTGTGAAAACCTTGCCCCTGCCCTCAATAGCCCACAAAAGTCGCGGGTTTTCTGTATGGGAACGCAATATCTCTACAAATGCTGCACCTATCTTAACAATCAAAGTATCAAATTAAAGTAGATATAGCTGCTTTCTTTGAATGCATAATTTGTAATTTAAATCGTTATAGGGTAGTGCATTTAATTTCGGCACTTTTCCCAATTGGGCATTTTTGATTTTGGACTATATCTTTGGTAATCCTGGACGGAATACGACGTTTGATAGCTCAAATGAGAGCTAATTATATGTAGATGACTGTCGTGTCGTGAGCTTTTTATTTGTTATGTTATGATATTTTCATGTGAAATTGTGTGATTTATAATTTTAAAAAAATGTTACTCGTTTTTAGAACATGGGCATTTCATGATTACGCAATAAATTGGTTTAAAAATTAAACTGTCCTGGTAAAATTGAGTCTATTTTCCGAATTTTTAGTACCCGTGGTTCTACGTTGCGTCTGTGGTGAGCAATCGTTATAAAATAAAATAGTGTAATTTCGGCACACTATTGCTGCAGGTGAAAACGGGTTGAATTTAGTGGTCGGGTGGTAAATTGTAGCTGTAAATAGTTAAAAGACAACGTTGAAATGTGTAAGAGTCATAGCACTACACTTAAACTCGATTAAGGGGGTCTTTTTAAAAAGTGACGAAATTAAATGCACTTTTTTCCCAAATTTTTCTCATTTTGATACCATTTAGCATTTTAGCTGTAACTTTTTTCCAGTTACACGTTGAACAACAAGTAAAACCTTAAATTAAAGAAAACTGTCTGGAGATAATGATAGGCTTTTAAATTTTTGAAATTGATGATTTTTTGACTGAGAAACAATCGATTGTTTGTAAAGTGCCGAAATTAAATGCATACATTTAATTTCGGCAATTTTTCATTTTTTTAAAAACTGATTTAATTAAGTAAAAAACAACTTTCGTACAGTGATTTTTTTATGACGCAACGCAGTATCGTAAAAGCTTTAAAATGAGTTATCAAACATAAAAATCAGGCCACACAGTGAAAAGTTACATTGGAAAAACGAAAAAGTGCCGAAATTAAATGCACTACCCTACCCATTGAGCAATCTTTCACGTACAGAATTGTCAAAAAACGCCATTTTTGGGGGGTCATAACTCCTAAACAACTGTAGTGATATTTTGTTGAAAAAAATTTTTAAAATTTTTTTGGGAGCAGGGTAAGGTTTTCACGAAAAATTGTCAAAATCGAAGACAAAAAGTTTGGCTCCGTACCGTACCTTTAAGCAAAAACTTATATTCTTACTTAAAACCAAGTATAGTTTAGTAGTTATAGAAGTGGGGGGGGGTTCAATCACAGGTCGCGTCATTTACAAAAATTAAAGTATTTGTGTCATTACAACAAATGTAGCGAGTTTTTATTCTAAAATTTTGTACTCATTAGAACAATTGTTAATATTTAAAATTGCATTCTGTAGCAATCGAAAATAATTTACATTAGAAATATAATATAATGTACCTTCTCCGTTGCTTTCCATTCGAGAGGCTGTATTCACAGTATCACCAAATAAACAATACCTTGGCATTTTTAGTCCTACTACACCCGCAACAACACTACCTAAAACAATAAAAACGTCACTTTAATAATCTCACTATAAACAAATTAAACCTGGCTGAACTTAATAAATTCAAACATTAAGTTGAATTTTTAACAACAAATAATTAAAAACTAATAGAATGGGAAGCGGCAGGAATCTCGTTTACTTCTGAAGCTTTGTTTGCAGCTGAATTACTGTTGCGGGTACCGAGAGGAAGGTTATTAGCCCCATGAAAAACTGTCAATCAACTTAATACTAACTACTAAATTTTTTATAAAATTATTTTTTTAAAAGAAATATTCGTTTTGAGTAGGGTAGTGCATTTAATTTCGGCACTTTTCCCAATTGGGCATTTTTGATTTTGGACTATATCTTTGGTAATCCCGGACGGATAACGACGTTTGATAGCTCAAATGAGAGCTAATTATATGTAGATGACAGTCGTGAGCTTTTTATTTAATTAATACTTTCAATTTATAATT
>JASAMX010009397.1:0-11747 GCA_030248175.1 Microlaimidae sp. YZB2_3 | reverse complement strand
TATTGCAAATTTATCTTAGTTTTTTTGATTTCAAATCAATTATCCCGTGTAGTGTAGTAGTTAAGGCATACATGTTTAATAAAACTACTATAAACAGTATTATCCTTTTATTAACGTTTTAAACACATGTTTTAAATGTATAGGTATAAAAGAACCTTAAATTTTGCAATAAGTATCAATATCATCTGGAATTAGAATTTCTAGTGTATTTTAGCGCCTTAAATTAAAAATTTTCTTCAACCGGGGGGCATTCTGTCCCCCGGACCCCCCTGACAAGGGGCTCTGCCCCTTGACCTCGCTGGGGGGCTTTCGTCCCCCAGACTCCCCTTCAGGGTGCGTATTAACCCCCCCAGACCGCCCCCCCCCCCAAACGAAATTCTGGGCACGCCACTGGTGCACAGGTCTGCACCTTCCCCTAAAATTTGGGGCCCCTCCATTACTAAAAACGCTAGAAATTGGTTATTTTGAGGTACACCCCAAAAATTTTTTAAGGTGCCCCTCCCCAATTTCAGGGGTCGGGTATGCTACCCCCCAAAAAAATTTGGGAGGCAAGTATCGGACTGACTGACCTGTACCTTGATTTGTTAAATTTTATTTAATTCTTAATTGTATATAAGCTATGTTAGATCTGATTACATTAAAGTCAGTGCCCAATGTTCAAAATTTATACTATACAGTCATTTTCATATTAATTTTAAAATATTTAAAAAAAGATTAAATTATAAAACAATAATTTGCAATAATAATAATAATAATAATAATAATAGAATTACTTGTATGCTGGATGAATGGTCACCGGGGGCTCCAGCAGACACAGAGATCAGCACTAAAGTATTAACAATACACACTTAAAAACATTTAATTAGCATAACTGTTACTAACAACTACTAAACAAGGGGCCAAATGGTTACTTACCTGCTATCACAGTGTTAATGCACTCGTACAGAAGGGACATGGCAGTTGTGCTATAAAAAACAAAAGCATTGTTATTTAATAATCGAATTATCGAAAGATAAGCATGTTTATTTAAAGCGAAAAACAAATATTATTATACATTATTGAATAACATCCCTAAAATATAGTGAATTCAAATTCAAATTCAAAATTCAAATTCAGTGAGTTCTGCTTGTTATAGTTTTAGTACCACGCCAAAACATATTTAAATACAATTTACAAAGCATTTTTATCAAAAAATTTTATTACAACAAACAGCCCAGTAAAAACTAACAACTAAAGGATTTTCTTAATTGTGACGAGGCTGAAGAAAGAAGTGTTTCACACAAAAAATGCGAAAAAATTTATTTATTTTTTCTTTTTAACTTAATTATCGATAAAACGGGACTATAAGTTTTAATACATATTAGACACTACATTATATTACCCATTGACTTTAAATAAAGCTAATTTTTGTTGGGGTTCAAAATCTAAAACAGTAAAAGAACGTGAGTGGTTACTTAATTTACAACGCAAAATAATTTAAATTTATTGTTTTTTTTGTCAATTGTCAAAAATATTTTTTGCCAAAATGAAGATTGAGTGAAATCTACAAACTGACTATACCTAAAAGCATTAAATAAAAATATTAAAAAATTTTACCTGTTTATCAAATTAGTTAACGGTTCTAGTAACTTCTTTCCCAGTCGAGGTTCCAATGGGACAAGAGCTCCAAACTAAATATATAATAATATACAAACATGTTTAGTAAAATCATTAATATAATAATTGTTAAATTTTCAAGACTAGACTACTCAGTTTTAAAATTTTTTCTACGTATATAAGGGACGATCGACAAACAGTATGCGCGGCCCGGAATTGTCTCCCGCATTCTTAATCAATGGCTATGTGTGCCTCCCCCTCCTCGCTTGAAAATCAAAAAAAGAAACAAAAAAATATTAGCTAGTTTTACCTATTTTTACAAAATTCATGTTGTTGTTAACCTCTTTTTTTTAATTAACACGTTCCCGTGATGACCTTTTCCCCCGTTACAACCGTGAAACTTTCGTACGACAAAGGTGAAAGCTTTGTCTCACGGTGGTGGTATTTTCGATCACAAATGTCGTTCGTAAACCTTACCGCGGTAAATTCTAGGCATCACCTAAGTCGTACTTTCGCAGACCTGTGCACGGTCTGGAAATGCCCCCCCCGTTTTATTGAAGGATTTGCCCCCCCCGTTTTATTGCTCCCCCGCCAAAAAATGAAAAAGTACTCTAAAATTATGACACCATTTTTGACCTATGATGACGCCATCATCGCAATTTTTTTGCAGTTTTTAGCCTATTTCAATGTATTTTAAGCCATTTCAGACCTATTTTTACCTTATTTTCGCTTTTTTTGTCCCTTTTTTTCTCTTTTCCCCTCTTTTTTCTCCTTTTTTTCTCTTTTTTTCTTTTGCTCCTGCTTGCCCCCCGTTTTATTGCCCCCCCATTTCAAAAAAAGTTGCCCCCCAATTTAAGAATTGCCCCCCCCCCGTTTAAACCCCCGGGGGGGGGGGCAGAGCAAAGGTCTGCTTTCGTCATACATATTTTTAGTGCGCGAATAGTGCACACAGAGCGAGCAAATTGGACTGGTTAAAGCTGTACGGTGGCAGTGGCTTGCCCAGGGGGGGAGGCATGGGGGGCGGGCGGGGCAGCCGTCGAAATCTGGCAAAACCGGATTTTTATGTAAGGGTAGAAAATTTTCTGATGCTTTCCAAAAGCATATTAAAGGTCAAAAAAACAAATTTTCCACGCTTCGTGGGTAGTTCATATTGACATCTTAGTTTTCCGATTTCAAATCGATTATGTCGTTTAATAGTTAAGGCTTACATGTTAAATAAACCTACTATGATCATATATATATCTATATGATCTATATCATCTGGAATTAAAATTCCAAGCGTATTTTAGCGCCTTAAATTAAAAATTTTCTCCCCCCGGGAGACATTTTGCCCCCCTCTTATTTCAGGGGGGCTAGCCTCAGACCCCCTTCAGGATTAGTATGTATTTACCCCTCCCCCAGACATACATGAGCATCATAGATGAACACGGTCAAAAAGCTAGGGGGAGTGTTTACCCCGGGTAAATGAAATTTTAAAATCTAGGAGGGGGGAACCTAGGGAGAGGGTCGAACCCCCCTCCCCTAGCTTTCTAGTGGGAGTCGACCCGGGGTGGAAGATTTTAAAACCTAGAGGGTGGTCAGGTGGAGTCCAATTTCCGAAACACAATACTTTTAAACCATTAAATGTTTATTAATAGTTTTTTTTAAGATAATACTATATTTTATTGAATAAAAAGCGATATTTAGATATAAAAAGGTGTAAAAACATGAATTTGTGTTAAAAATTCACGTTTTTGGAAGGAAATTTTGTATAAAAAAAGTACTTAAAATTTTCTCGAGAAGAGGGGGGGTCATGTTTCAAAATCCAGAGGAGGGTCAGGGGTTAAAAATTCGAAAATTTGGGGGGAGGGGGAGCCCCCTCCTGGATTTTCTTCTAGGGGGCCCCAAAATTTCGAGGCTAGGGGGGGTGGACCCCACCCTACCCCCCTTGTTTATCTATGATGAGCATGGGTCCGCAGGCTAGGGCTACCCCGGGTAAAGTGCCATTGAGCCACCAGGACTGTGTTGACCTTCGGGCAGCACCTAACGGGCCTACGGGTTCCACTACCACCTAAACCTGGTTGCTGGATCTTTTCTTTTATAGAAATGTTTCCAGCGTGGCATGGCTGGAGTGTTTGTTGTTGTACGTCGGCCACGCATGGCAGTTTTCCATCTAGCAAACCAGTGGACAAATACAGCTCTATTGTGTGTGGAGTTTGTAGCACTGGCCTTGCAGGAACACCTATACTGACCATGTACGACGTTAAATAGTAAGATCAATATTAGGCGCGACTTAAAAAATCCTTTAGACAAAGACCTCGGAATGGGTGAACACTGCATGTAGTGAACACTCTAGCGGTAAAGGTTGCCAACATCGTTATTAATGTTGGACGAAGAGTCTTAACCATAGAGGTGAAACATTTTCGCCCCTCCTGGCTTGTCTTAGCGCCTGCCCTTTGCATAATCTGCATAGGGAAGATAAGTTTCAGGTTATTCAACAACAACAACCCCGGATAAATGGCCCTTTGAAAACTATGAGGGGTCCAAGGGGCAGGGGGTCTGTACCCCACTGGCTTTTTAGGGGGGGTCGACCCGGGGTAGACCAGTTTGAAATCCAGAGGGAGGTCAGAGGGGGTCCGGTTTCCAAATAAAGTCTAAGTTTTTAGTACTAATATAGAATTTTATATACTAAAATAGGCTATTTGTGGCTATTTATGGTTTTGTAGTAAAAACAGTACTTTTGTACTTTTTTTTACTACAAAACCGTGTTTGTGACAGTAAATTTTGACCTAAATTCATACCTACAATTTAGCTCGAAAGGGGAGGCAGGCAGTCGATTTAGAATTCCAGAGGGGAGTAGGGTGTCAAAATTTATAATTTTGGGGGGGAGGGGGCCCTAGATTTTTTTCTAGGGGGTGGGTCCGAAATTTCGAGGCTAGGAGAAAAGGGTGGACCCCACCATACGACCCTGCTGTGCTCATGTATGCTCCCAGACCGCCCCTTCCCCAAATAAAATCCTGGGGACGCCACTGTACGGTAGCAATAAATGCAAATTTTTGCAAAATGAAATATTTTGCGTTATACACTGTATCCGTCTACATATTGCTACCGTACAGCTTTAACCATTTCAATTTGCTTGCTCACTGGGCACTTACTACTCGCGCAAAAATTATGTATGACGTAAGTACGATACGACATTATGTCATACGAAAGTTTCACGGTTATAACCGAGAAAAGGCAAACACGGCAACGGGTTAAATTAAATTTTTTGCCCTTTTTCTCTTTTTAGCGCATTCCCAATTTGAAAAAATGCCTCCGTTGCCTTCCGTTTAAATACTATGTTTTTTTATATAATAATACTACATCTTGTTAAATAAAAAGATACATTATAGTATAAAAAGGGTGTAAAAACATGAATGTGTGTTAAAAATTCACGTTTTTGGAAGAAAATTTAGTGTAAAAAAGTACCTAAAATTTTCCCAGTGAGGGTTAAATTTCAAATTCTAGAATTTGGAATTTGAATTTAGAGGGTGGTCAGCGGTCAGGGGTAAAAAATTCAGAAATTTGGGGGGAGTGGGTGCCCCCCTTGATTTTGGTTTAGGGGGCCCCAAAATTACGAGGCTATGAGGGTGGACCCCACCCTGCTCCCTCCCCCTTACTCATCTATGGTGACGTCTACCGGTTTTCGGTTTTTGTGTCGTTTCCCATTCTTAATTTAAAAATATTGAAAATAAAACATTCCTATACATAATGGAAAACTAAAACTTTTGAAAATGGACGCAAGTTTCATAAAATGACAATCGTATAACACAGCGTTTACTTTCTACAAAGCAACCCCTTTAGATCAACTGATTGGATTCATCCTTCGAAAAATTAAACATTCTGATTATCTTACCAGTTTAATAATTTTGATCAACATCCAGTTGTTGCTTGACGATGTCATCAGTTTAAAAAACAACGGGGCAAGGCTCAAGTAGTTTTTAGGATTTTTCCTAGCCAGTTCACAAATTACGTTGACTGCCGCCGACTGAACACCTAAACACCACACAAATTTGCAATGGGATTGATTTGTGGTTAATGACAACAATAAAATTTGTTGCCTAGAAAAACCGTAGCTCTATCCAATTTAATCAACACATAGGTTGGATATATACTTCTTAAAATTAATATTAGTTAAACCCGTTAAGCGCTTCTTTCCAAAAGTTAGGAGGAAAACCCCAAATAGGATGAAAAATTAAAAAAACCAACCAGGATCTGGATCTTCTAGTTTTTCTTTAAGGCGAGGAAAAGTAGGTCTCAAGGCGTCCGGATAGCGCAGAAACACTTTATACAGCAGCAACACAGCCCTTTTGCGGATGTAGGATTTACTGGACGTCAACTAAGATGTATAATAAACTTTAATTGAATATAATTAACTTTAAGAGAAAAAGAAGTTTGCGAAAGGAAAAGGTTTTTCAAATAATAAGCGCGACTGACTTTTACCAATGGATTAATATATCGATCAACTATTACTACAATACATAAATTAACATTAATATTTTTATCGCACGCATTAATCTCTGAAAAACTATAAAAAACAGCAGTTAGCTACTATTGCTAAATAGAATAGATGGTGACTTACAAGCATCACAACATCATTCGCTAGATCTCTCGCCAAATCGGCTGTAATAAACACAGCAAGTCCGCCTAAAACGTAATCAAAGCTTGAAAAAATATAGGAATTTAGCTTAAATAGTCCATGTAATTAAGCTTAAATTTTTAGAAATTCAACATTTAAATAAATGTTTATAGTTTTATTCATAACATAAACAAACACGGTTCTTTCTTTGCTTTATACAAAATTTTGGCTAATGTTATGGATAAGTTTACGGTGATTACAACGCAAAATATGAAAAAAAAATATTATGATTTTCCTTTTTATACAATTGCCAATTAAAAGGAATTACCTCATCTGAAAGCTTAGAAGTTTTTTTTAGGAATCCAAAGACACGTTTTTGCCACAGCGCTTTTAAGTAGATTTTGCTCTCAAAATTGTTTTAATTTTAAGGGACAATTGTATGTTAAGAAAGTGGTAATTTTAAGTCAAAACGCCTTTTAAATAACATTTGTCTTTGGAGCTTTTAATTGCCCAAAATACCAATTTTTTAAGCTTTTATGTTTGTTTGTTTGTTTGTATAGAAACCCCAATCTCCCCATATAAAATGAAAATTGCTGTTCATATCATCTTACACAATATTAGAACTCACAACTAATATGGGCCAGTGCAGCATGATATGACTAAGGACAATTTCGTTAAAGGATTTACGGAAAGGACATGTTATAATTATTATTGTAACTACTCAAATTGTCTGTCTTTAGCATCTTGATTGAGTGATTATCCTGATCATCTTGATTCATCGCTTGTTACCCCAATTTTATTCGTCAAACCAATCCAATTCCGCGCACTTATCTTTGCTTTAGTAGTTACAAAAGCCACCACAAGCTTTCCCTTGCACGTTGCACCCCTCCTTGGTCCACCCGTAAGCTGTACTATTTTTCCTCCATGTAATATACACCCTCTAAATGACAGAATACCAGACTTGTGCTTTCCCCCCCCCGGGGTTTTATTGGGGGGGCAATTCCCAAACGGGGGGGCACGGGGCGCAAATTTTTTGAAACAACGGGGAACAATAAAACGGGGGGCAAGCAGGGGAAAAAGAAAAAAAAAAAGAGAAAAAAGAAGGGAAAAGGGAAAAAAGGGACAAAAAAGCGAAAATAAGGTAAAAATAGGTCTAAAATGGCTTAAATACATTGAAATAGGCAAAAAACTCCAAAAAATTCACGATGATGGCGTCATCATAGGCCAAAAATGGCGTCATAATTTTAAGATGCTTTTTTATTTTTTGGCGGGGGCAATAAAACGGGGGGTAAATCCTCCAATAAAGCGGGGGGCATTTCCAGACCGTGCAAAGGTCTGGAATACCTGGATATATTCCATGTCGAAATTGCATTACGTGTATTACGGGGAAAACCACGGGAAGGTTAACTCTCGTAGTACTAAGGGAGCCGTTGGGACTGTTACAATACATAATATTCATGGCAACTGTTATTAAGCTAAATATATATATTTTTAGATGATATATTGGTAATGAATTTTTTTGATAAAAAATTACATGCCAAATCATTATGTATTCAATACCCAGGAGGTGCGTATTTCCCCAAAGCTTATGTTTAAAAATAACTAAAAATATTGGTTATCTAAAAATTATAACAAAATAAAGAATTTTTAAAAAATACGGATTTTTATTTTGTTTTCTTAAGTCAAGAGCAAAATAATAGGAATAATTTTCTTTTGTTGAAAAAAAATTATTCTTGTTCGTCCAGTCCAATAGTGTTATTTCTACTTTTATTGCGAACAATCAAACTAAAAGACAATTAAATCTAGAAATGTAATTTCTAAACCCAGTTGAAACGGGTTTATTGGCAACATTTAAAAAATTGTCCTAACACAATGTTTTTAATACTCCATACCGAGAGCTATTCCAGCGTCGTACATTTGCGTACTGTTAAGGTCCTTTCGAATCATGTTTGTTGTAAGCATAAGAACGTCTGTTTCTGCACAAAAGCTTTGCGTAGCTGCCAAGTAACTGAAAATTATTTTGTCTTTCTGTTCTACATAGAATATTTTTACTCAATATTTTCCATAAAAAATACAAAAAAAATTTTTTTTTCAGCTTTAATAAACAGATTTAAAATTTTTGTACCTAATACATTTTATTAAAAACGATGATCTAATTTTATTATCATTTACACTAAAACTAAATGTAGTATTCGGTAAGAGAAGGCGAGGAAATGTAAAACGTATATATGTGTGTGGGGTGTAACAGTGGCGTGCCCAGAGGGGGGCGGGGAAGGGGCGCCCCCCCCCGAATTCGGCGACGCCGGATTTTTTTGTCAGGGGAACCCTTACGTTTTTTTGAATTTTGGGAGAAAAAAATTTTTTTCTTTAATATTAATACAGAAACTTTCCTGAGGCCTTCCGAAAGCATAATAATAGTCAAAAAACCACATTTTTCCCGCTTCGCTTGCAGTTTAATTTGACAATTTATTTTAGTTTTTTGATTTTAAATCGATTATGCCCATAAATGAACACTGTCACCGAAGCTAGGGAGGGGGGTGTTTATTCCGAAAATCACATTTGAAAATCTAGGAAGGGGTCCTAGGTAGGGGTCGAACGCCTCCAGCTTTCTAGGGGGGGAAGTCGACCCGGGGTGGAAGATTTTGAATCCTAGGGGGGGTCAGGTCAGGTCAATTCTGGTATAAAAAGAGTGTAAAAACATGAATTTGTGTTAAAAATTCAGGTTTTTGAAAGAAAATTTAGTATAAAAAAGTACTTAAATATTGTTCTTGAGAGGGGAGAGGGGGGTCAGATTTCAAAATCTAGAGGGGGGTCAAAGGTAAAAAAATTCGAAAATTTGAGGGGAGGTGGGGGCAGGATTTTTTCTAGGGGAGCCCCAAAATTTCGAGGCTAGGTGGGGGTGGACACCCCCTTGTTCATCTATGATTATTATGCCGTTCAATAATTAAGGCATACATGTTAAATCAAACAACTATAAACACTATTAACCTTTTATTAACGTTTTAAACACATGTTTCAAATGTAAAAGGTTAAAAAAAACCCTTAAACTTGATAATACACATCATCTGGGATTAAAATTTTTAGTGTATTTTAGCGCCTTATATTAAAAATTTTCTTCCCATCCCCCCCCGGGGAAAAACAAAAGTAAATACTGTTAAACAATTTTTATAGTTAATAAAGCAATGGTTTATGTAATAAAATTAATCAATATCAAAGAAAAAAAACAATACCTTCCACCCTCTCTTTTTCTAGTTTATATCACTGTCACTGATCATCTAAGGGTGGAAATTTTGAAAAAAGCTGACATGCATTACACAATACTTATGCAATAAATCAAAGTAAAACTGCAAAAGAAAATTTACATACCCTATTCGCTTTTCAGTAAACCTGACGCTTGCCATAACTTCTATTATATTGAAAGCTGCCCAAGATATATCATACCCGAGCATTTGAAGCTAAAACAGAAGAAGCTGTACATCTAAGAGTAATAAATCAAAGTATTTTTATTAATTCTTTATAAGTAGAAAAAATGCAATTAGAAATAAAATAAAACAGTAAAAGTACTAAAATTAAATTTTTTGCAAGTTGTACTAATCTTAGCTTTTAGTGTGAAACAGTTACTTGTGTTGTCACGTACAATAAGAATTTACACATTTCTTCTATTATAATTGTCACAAATTTAAAGGTTTTTTCTGTTATTCCGCTAATTTTATTCGATATTTTTACTTTCATTTATTGTTGTCGTTGCATTGCCTAAAATTTATCTTTCTTCGGTAGATTATTTATTTAATTTTTTTCTTTTTTTATACCAATTTGTTTTACACATATCAGAAAAAAACAAAAATATTTTTGGAAAGCAAACAACACGGCTCATTTTTTTTAAATTCAGATAAGTTGCATTGCAGTACTCATCGCTTTGACACTCACTAAAAATGATCAATTTATAAAAAAGTAAAAATTATTGGTAATGATGTGGTACTATTTTTTATGTGCACTCCTGCCCAGAAATGAAAGGAGATGAATATGCAAAGGAAATGCACTAAAACAAGTAAAGAGAGGAGCATTAATCTCTTCACCCACCAAAAAAACCGACCTAACCTGGCCATTGTCTTTAATAATTATCTATAATTTAAAAGAAGGCACATTAAAAATTTAAAAACATTGTTTAAATTTGTAGTAAAAACTTAAGAAAAAGAAACAGTGGAATAAAATCTGAGGAAATAATAATGAACATATAGTTTAAATTTATTAACAACGGCTTTTCATTGTAAGCAGGAAAGTACAAACTAAGCCGCCAAAACGAAATAAATTTATTGAAGTACAGGCCTGTGCACGGCCTCCCTCCCCCACCCTCAAGGGATTTTAACGAGGGGAGCATAGATGTTTTAGGGGGGGAGGACAGAGTGGTCCACCCCCCTAGAGCCAAAATTTCTGACCCCCCTGGAAAAAATTCAGGCCCCCCTTTCCCCCCCCTAAACTCCAGAGCGGTTCGACCTGACCCCGCTGGAAAAGTTGATCTCCCTCCTCCGACCAATTTATAAGTATAATTTTTTATTTGCTGTCAAAAAAAGTTTTTTGGTTAAAAGCAGTGTTTAAATACACTTTTTTGGCCTAAATAGGCTATTTTAGAATAGAAAATTCAATATTAGACCTAAAAACACTTAAATTATTGATTTAAAAAAAACTTTGTTTAAAAATCAAACCACTATGATTCCCCTACCCTAAATTTAAAACCTTGCACCCGGGGTCAACCCTAAAAAGCCAGGGAAGTTCGGTCCCCCTGGACGGCTGAACCTTCCTAAAAAATTTTCGACTTCCAACCGGGGGTGGAACCAACCCCAGCGGACCTGCCCCAGCGGACCTGACCAAAAATTTCTATGGGGGGAGCAGACCTGTGCACGGTCTGGAAATGCCCCTCCCCCCGTTTTATTGGAGGATTTGCCCCCCTCCCCGTTTTATTGCCCCCCCCCCCCGCCAAAAAATAAAAAAAGTACCCTAAAATTATGACGCCATTTTTGACCTATGATGACGCCATCATCGCAATTTTTTTACAGTTTTTAGCCTATTTCAATGTATTTTAAGCCATTTCAGACCTATTTTTACCTTAGTTTACCGCTTTTTTTGTCCCTTTTTTCTCTGTTCCCTTCTTTTTTTCTTTTTTTTTCTCTTTTTTTTTCTTTCCCCCTGCTTGCCCCCCCCCCGTTTTATTGCCCCCTGTTTCAAAAACGTTGCCTCCCGTGCCCCCCCCCGTTTTGAAATTGCCCCCCATTTAAACTCCCGGGGGGCAGTGCACAGCAGGGACGTAGCCAGAGTTTCATTTTGGGGGGGGGCGGATTGTAGTTCAAAAAAAATTTCGGGGGGGAGCTCCGCCCCCCCCCTCCCGAAATTTCGGGGGGGGGGGGCGGAGCCCCCTTAATTTTTGAAAACGTTAAAAAAGCAGGGATAAACGTAGATAAAGCTGTATAATACACTGTTTTTGGCCTAATAACCTATTATCTAGTACTTATTACTTATAAAAATTATTGTACTAACTTTGAAATAACATTAGCATCAG
>JASAMX010009394.1:0-11847 GCA_030248175.1 Microlaimidae sp. YZB2_3 | reverse complement strand
AGTTGGTTTACATAAAAGTAATTGTCTTGCATAAACCTGAATAATTACTTGAATTACCTGAAACATCAAAATTGAAATGATTTTTTACAAAAAAAGGTTGATTTGTAGGCAGTTAATAGCAGTAGGTTGGTCTATAAAATTTCATTTTAAGGTTTTTTAGATGGCGTAATAATACCAATAATTCCGTCGTCAAAATAACGGCGCTGAAATAAAACGAGTATTGCTTAAAAGTGCGGTGCCGGAGTCAAACTTTTTGTCTTTGATTTTGATAATTTTTGTGAAAACTTTACCTAATAGCCCACAAAATTTTTTTCAACAAAATATATCCAGTGGTTCAGGTGTTATGATCACCCAAAAATGGCGTTTTTCGACAATTCTGTACGTGAACAATTACTCAATGGATGTATAATGATTTTTGTTATAAATTATACACTTAAAGAAAGCGGATACTTTCTACTTTAATTTGATACCTTGATCGTTAAGATTGGTGCAGTATTTGTCGAAATATTGCGTTTCTCGTACAAAAAAACCTCGATTTTTTCGCTAAAAACACGAAGTGAAGGAAAAATGTTGAGTGTCATAAAATCACTGCCGCCGTTTGGTGTTTTTAACAAAAAAATCGCGGGTTTTTTGTTCGGGAAACGTAATATATCGACAAATAGTGCACCAAATTTAACGATCAAGGTGAAATTAAAATAGAAAGCAGCCGCTTTTTTTGAGTGCATAATTTGTAACTTAAATCGTTATACCCATTGAAAAATTTTTCACGTACAGAATTTTCGAAAAACGTCATTTTTGGGGGATCATAAATCCTGAGCCACTGGAAATATTTTATTGAAAAAAATTTTGTCAGTTTTTTTTCCCAAAAAATGATCAAAATCGAAGACAAAAAGTTTGGCTTCCCTGCCGCACTTTTAAATGAAATAGAAATAAACTTAGTGAGTCTGTCTTTTAGAGTGAATTGCTTTGTGTCGTAGATAGTTGATGACGAGGATAGTTGCAGTGTTTGATCGTTTTTTTTTATACAAAAAAACATTCGATTTAATTTTGTTTCGCTATATTTGTCCATAGTTTTGACATCCTACGGTTTGGAAGTCCGAAAATTACTTTTTAGGCTGTCATTATGTGATCATAACATTTTAACCCTTCAGAAGTGATCAAATTCTGTACTCACTACTTTCCCCCAAAGGTGGATTTTGATGTAAAAATTTTAGTAAATTACCTAAAGGTACACAAATTTTAGGTTGTTTATCTTAATGATTCATTGTATATATGTACCAGAATTATAAATAGCTAACTGGACTGCTGTTTTTGTCCAAAAGAATTAACTTTTTGCTTAATATTTTAATATTTTTTCCGTCAGTGGCTCATCATAATCCTAACGAAAATGGCACGTAATAAAAGAACCCGAACAAAATCAGTTCTGCATTAACACTAATATAAAAGTTATTCATTTTTTCGCTTAAAGCCGGATATGCAAGACCGAACATCTTGCACTAAAAGCACAACCAAACAATAAACATAACAATATCAATATGATATTTCTATTTTTGTGTTTCCGCCGGGTCTCGATTTTGCAATCTTCATTACTCCAGACGAGAGTTCTGCCACTGCGCTACAACTTTTACATAATATGCGCATAATAATAAATAACACTTATATACTTAGTTTTTTTTACTTTTAAAGAATGAAAATGTTTTGTTTAGCAAAAAAATTGTAATTTTAATTGTTTATTACAAAATTATATATATATATATATTATATATATATATTATGTTTTTTATTCAGGTAAAGGTTGAGTACTCCAATTAAGATAAATTTGTAAGACCTAAACTTGTAGCTTTACTCTGACAAGAAAAAATGATCTGATTATCTATTATAATTTGACACGACTTTTCAAATTTTTTATTATTTTTGCACGACTTCAAGTTTATTGCATTTTATTATTCAGCTAACGCAGAATTTATATATATATATATATATATATATATATATATATATATATATATATATATATATATATATATATATATATATATATATATATATATATAACACATATATATATATATATATATATATATATATATATATATATATATATATATATATATATATATATATATATATATATATATATATATATATATATATATATATATATATATATATCTGTTCGTCGTATTGAACTCTTCCGTTTGAAGATTTTTTTCTTCTATTGTTATTTTTTTGATTTTATAATGATTATTAAATTTTATTAATGAATATTATTTTTTCTATATTTAGTTTTTATATTATCTTATTTAATTTACATTTATTTAGTTGCATATTTCTTTAATTTAAACTATAATGATGTATAACATATTTTGTAACCGAAACGAATGTATCATTTTTATGCAATCATTAACCGTTTTAGCTTAAGTCAACGCAGTAATAAATTTGGATTCTTTGGAATGTTAATCTATAATTATTTAATTTGCTAATTATATTTTTAGAAGTATAAACGTGTGAATAACGTTTTTGCTTTCTGTGGTGAAATTCGTTGAATTCTTTATATTACGGACTTCAATAAATGCGAAATAGCTTTTATTCACACTTATTCAATAATTTAAAAATATTATAAATAAACTACAATTTTATCAATAAAAAATTAATACGATACATTACATTAAACAGATGTAATTTGCGATTGTGATTAGATTACATTTGTGATATAATTACAAAATATAATAAAATAAAAGAAAAAAGGTCAACAATACATTCAAAATATTGTAAAAAAGTAAAGAAACGTCAAGAAACACAAGAAGACAAGAATAAAGGAAAATTAAACAACTATTTTTAAGTATTCAATTTTGATCGAAATACTGACAGTGGTTGCCTGTTTATAGAACTTTAGAAAAAAAATTCCAATTATCCGTCACACGATAAATATGAATACAAAAAGCGTTAGTTTTAGTACATGCATGATTCCTTTGTATGTCATGCGTTTTGTTTTCCTTTTAATGAGAAAGAACATAAGGTTATTATAGAGATTGTATTTTAATGCATTATTATAAAATTTATGTAATAATTAAAACATATAATTTTGCAAAATTACACCAAAAATAGAGATTAGAAAAATGCTAAAAATTTTTATTACACCAAAAAATAGAGATTAGAAAAATGCTAAAAATTTTTTTTAAAAATTTTTTAATTGTATATTAAGTTTTACATTTGGTACAAAATTATTTTTAGCGTTAAAATTTAATAAATAACTAGCATAAATGGGTAAAATAGATGAATACAGAAACACCTTAAAAGGTGTAGAAAGCAGGTTAGGAAAAAACACCTAAATAGGTGTAGAAGCAGGTTAGGTATATGTTAGGTACAAGCAAATGTTTGGAGAATAATTGATAAAAACACCTAAACAGGTGTAGAAGCAGGTTAGGTAGAACAAAAAAACTAGTATAGATGGATTAATTTTAAAGCCTTTATTAAGCAAAATAGGACAAATAAAGATTGACACCTTAAATGGTGCAGAAAGCAGGTTAAGTAAAACACCTTTGGTTGGTGCAGAAGCAGGTTTATTGTGTACATCATAATTAGATACAGAATGCAAAATTAACAAAGCATTTGTATGGTTATTTATTGGGCAAATTATTTGTTTATATAAGTTTTCTTATTTAAAGATTAATTAATAGATTTTAATTTGATTTTTGGGTTATGTGGGTTTTAATGAGTAAACATTGTAAGGGGCAATTTAGTGTTTAAATCTCGTTGGTTTTTTTAGTCAGATGTAGCAATATTAAACAAACATATATACACAAAGTGTTAGTAGCGCAGTATTCTGATTTTATGTTAGTAACAAATAAATAACTATAGTATTAGTTAGCTATTTATTTTATTTCATAAAAAACAACTTTTTAAAAAAATTATTAAGGTTTTAAGAGAACAATTTATAATTAAGCTAACTAATATAATAACCTATTTACCTAACATTTACCTACCTATTTACCTAAATTGTACCTAACAAAAAATCTTCAAATTTCAATTTAGGGATTTTTGTATGTTTAACGAAGGTATTTTTACACTTGATTAAACATTCAAAATAAAATAAAAGTTAACGATTTCAAAGCTCAGAGTGGAAAAAAAGCGTAGCGTCTTCCACGCAGACAAGAATCCATAAGAGAACAATGTTGACGCAAGTAAAACTTTGCGTCTTCGTGTTGTAATTCCAGCATCCTTCTATAACATCGAGACACTAAACGTACGTTACACTACGTACGTTACACTAGTGTTTTAGACGTGGTATTCAGTTTTCTGCTTGGCTGACCCATAAAATGGATGGACCACCCAGCAAAAAATATGCGAATAGACAAATAATAAAGATAATTTTTGACAAAATATAAACTAATATTTTTTTCTTTGTTACCCGTAGCTAAAGCCGTTATTATAGGCAGGCAAAAACCTAAACCATAAAAGCAAGTTATAGGTTTTATAAAAAAATAACTTTTGACCTTAAATACATATGTCTTAAATGGATCAGCTGCAAATTCCTTCCGCTCCATCGACCCCATAACACCGCGATGATAAATAGAAAAGTTAGTAAAATAGCTTATTGATAAATGTTGGTAAAAAATATGCTGGTATTAGAATAGTTTACACATGGCAGACAATGTATGTACATTATTGTAATGTATTTTATATTTCGCTCTAATGCAATATTAATATTATTCACGTATTTTTATTATTTTGTCAACAAGCTGGTACGATTGCTTTATTGTTCAGAAAATGTCAAAAATGCTTTTTAAAACAATTAAAAAAATTGAAAAGTTATACAATTTACTTTGTCACACTTTGCTTGTTTTTACTTCACACTTTTCGTAGATATCACATGCCATGTCAATTAACGACTAAATTATAAATTGAGCATGCTTATTTTGAAAAATAAAAAAATCAGTTGTAGCTTAATACCTAAGTTTTTAACACATTATAAAACATTTAGTTTTCATACTTTTAGTTGGCATCAAAATTCACTAGTGATACGCTTTGAAAATTAACAATTGACATTAAAATTGACCATTGATATGTTTTAAACTTGAATATTATTAGATCTTATAATATTAGATCTTATAATACTATATTATAATATTAGATTTTGTTGTATTGTTTATAATATTTTGGTATTTTTTAAACATATAAGATATAAAATAAAGGTTTGTGTTTTAATTTTAAGTGTTGTAATGTTACAAACTTAACACTGATAAAAATAGATGGGCTAATTTCTGATAAGAACAGATAACTTCGAAAATATGGCGTTTAGCGGCTTATAAACCGCGCGAATTGGCTTTTGGAGAGAAAAAGTAGGCGCCAGATATGGGCTTGTAATTGACATGGGAAGTCTGATTCTTCGGGTAAGAAGGGCAAAGGCGGGAATATTCGGCAGAGCCTTGATTGCTTTGATACTGGCCTTCCTATTCTAATCTAATCTGGGTGTGAGACAAAGGATCGCTCGCCGATTGATTTTCCGGCAATAAATTAAATTCCAGTTTGATACTAATGATAAACTTTCCCCCACAAAAACTTTCCAATCGGAATCCGAGTCCCCTCGGGTACCCATGCTCTTTTGCCGCCATACCGACGTTTTTTTGTTAATTCGGCTCAGTTTTTATTTCCCCTTCAAGCTCAGTATCCCAAATAAATTTTATGCGCTATAAAACAGGTGCTTTAGATATAAAAGTCTATAAAATTTTTTTGTCAATCCTATATCTTGTTAACCTCCTCGTTAAAAAGTAATCTGATGTTCCATTGATATTTTATGATACCATATTACGCGTCAAATTAAATTTTCTAGTCTAAAATTGTGTTTTACAACTTGTCAAATAAAAAATCGGCAAATTAAACCTTTACTTCAGAATTAATTCGTTCACATCTATATTTTGTTTTGAAAAAAAGAAAAATAACTTTCGGCATAATAAAAAAGGTAGTATAAGTCAAAATATATAATGCTATTAAATTATTTTTTTGTATAAGTTAAACTAATTTGATAAAGTGCATTAATTTTTTTCGTTAGCTTAACAGGACAGAAAAAGGACATTTATCAGGGCCCGCAGTTTTGTCAAAGGTCAGAGTTTTTGAACGAAAATGAGCATATATGATACGGGGTCTTTAGAGCCACAAGCAGGGAACTTGACCCATAAGAAATTTTTGGGAACTTGGAGCCATGGGCAATGGGAACGTGGAGCCTTTAAGAAAAAATGGTATGGGGTAAGATTTAGGCTTCGTTTAGGCTTAGGTAAACGTTTTAGCGATTTTTATTTTTGGCTCCAAGTTCCCAACTTACGGCTATATCTAAGTTCTCCACCTACGGCTCCAACTTTCCTTTTTTGGCTCTAAATTGGCTCCAAGTTCCCAAGGCTCCATCGATCCTAAATCATCAAACCGTAAATGTTAAAACTTTAGTAAATTTTTAATTTAGCAACGAAATCATTTATTTGCATAAATTCTCCTTTTATTTTGAAAGTTGAACTATTAATTAAATATTAAATCATGGCACCACACTGATTTGAAAGAGCAATATTGTTTAATTTTATTTCAGGATTTTTGGTGAAAACTTTACCCTGCTTATTTTCCCGGCAAAAAGTTTTTATTTTTAGTTTTTTTTCGCTAAAATGGTAGGAGTCGATAGTACTCAAGGGGTCGATAGTACCCAAGGAAGTTAGAGCCGCGCAACTTTCGACCTGTTTAAAGTTAAAATTTTTATCTTAGTTTGTTTTAGGTTGATTTTAAGGTTTTTATTTGGTTTGCTTAGGATGCAAGGAGTAGCTTTAAGTGGGTTATCGTAATTGGTCTTAAAAATGGTCGGCTCCAAGTTCGCTAAGCTCCAAGGGCCCAAAATCACTGAAATATAACTAAAAGCTACAGTGTAGTTTAGACCGGAGGCACAAGTGTCAAGTGAAAAACGTTCACATTGCAGCAACAAATGACGTTGTAGGGGTGTAAACGCGCGAAGAACGCGTTGTCACTTGTCACTTCGGTGTGAACGAGCCTTAATTGTTAAAAATGTCTGTTTTTAAAAAAAAGTCAAAAGTGGGGAAAGTCTGTCAATCATTATCAAATATGTTACTGCAATGTAGTTAAGAAATATTGTTAGAAACTTTATTTGTACTACGGCATGGTGCATGATACTGGATCGATAGAGCTTAAAGAACTTAAATCCCAGCAGTTTTCGAGCAGTTTAAAGTTAATTTTTTTATTTTAGTTTGTTTTTAGCTTGATTTTAAGGTTTTTGCATAGGTTAACTCAGAATACTCGTAATAACTTCATTTGGGCAGTCTTAATTGGCTTTAAAATTGCCTAGTTTCAAGTTCCTTGAGCTCTAACGAACCTAAATGGGAATGATTTATTAATCACTCATCAGGCTGTTTTGTTCGTTACTATTTTTAACCGTCGTTTTATTTCTTTTTTTGTTGTAAACATTAAAAAAGTTTAAATATTTTTTAAAGCTTTGTTCTGCTAAAAATGTATGCATTATATTGTAATGATAAATAATTTTACATACACTGTGAAAAACGGCATCGTACAAAAGGAACAGGGAGATCGAGTGAGCACTTCGATAAACGGGAAATCAAAAGCGTTGAAGTTTCCACAAATATTTTACGGTGGTTTTAAATGCTCATTTTATTATGGAATCATAATGTTAAATTGTTGGTATAATTGGTATAAGGTTTTCTGTTGTATTGCGCAAACGGGACGGATTTATTACGGCGGGGGGTAGTTTGGATGGTGAAAAGCTTTTAGTAGAAGGAACTTTTCCGTCCCATCGGCGGAGATTCAGTGATGCTCATTAGAATAATGTTTGGCGATCCCGGTCGCGGAGCAAGTAAGCGTCTTCATTACGCGGCCCGATAACAGGGGGACTATTGTTCAACTCCGAGCTCCTCCGAGTTCCATTACCTATCCCATTAGCATTAGCTGGAGATATTCAAAAATAAACGGACGCGGCGGGTAAAAAATCTAAATCGCCTCATTTTAATTACATGCGGAGCAACTGCGCGCAGACTGCGTAATATTACTGCAATCCCCCCGGCCAATTCAGCTAGATCGAGAAGCAACTGCCGTACGACATCTCTGATTATATTATACACATATGTATGTTTAAAAACGCCAGCCTACGGCCCGTCGTCTAATAGGACTTTCTTATCCCAAACGCTCTCATGGCATCCGCTCCCGCTTCGCCTAACACCCAGGTATGTTTCCCAGAGGTCAGCCGGGTTAAGTGGTCCTAAACAGCCACTTTCTAAAAAAATCAAACACCGCTGACTTTTTACCAACCTTCCGAATTGCCAAGGAAAACATAAGTTTTTTTAGTTTGTATAGATAAAAAATGTTGTAGTTTTTTTATTTTATAGAAAATACAATCGAAATTAGGGAAAAATGGATTTTATACACAACTCTACAGTAAGCGATTTTTTTAAATTTATTACAAAGATTTAATATAATAGAACGGTAGATTTTTTCCCCAATATTACAATGGTAAAAGTATTCCAAAGATTGTGGGTTACTGAAAATTTGTAAGCTCGTGTCATATGTTGCTTTTACTTTGTCACTATGTTGCTACAATCTTAAAATATTTTTTCTAAAACTTCAGAAATTAACTAAAAAGCGTTTAATTTGATGGAAAACCGTGAGTCATAAAATATTTATAAATATTACATAGTTATAACTTATTAATTTGATATTGTAATTATAAAAAAGCTTAAAAACCCAAAATTTTGTTACTTACAAATGACAAAAATAATTTTTTTTTTGCACAAATTACTTCTACTTTTTTTAAATTTGTTTACTTTTCTCTGGAAAAATTCACTGATACACAAAAAAAAAGTGAATCGATTTAATACTTATAATCAATGTTATAAATCAAATTATTAACATGATATAAAATTTATAAATAAGATTTCACAAAAAAAAATTAAGAAGACAAAATATAAACGTATACTTGCAAAAGTTGTAATTTACATTTACCAAACGAAATCTATTTATAAAAAATTAAAAATTGTGTGTGCAGCTTAGAATCACAGTTTACTAGGTTATTCTATAAATATATTAGTGATGATCTCCAAACTTTCGTGCTCCGGAACTTCCGGAGCGAAATTCCGCCCTAGTTTTGTATTGATTTCATAAATAATTGAAGCCATAAATTATTTTGTTAAAATTTTTTTGGTAAGTTAATTTTTTTCAAAACTTATTAAATTCATAAAATCAATCCTAAAAATGCCAATAAAACAACTTAGAACATAATTTAAGCTTAATAAGCCTTAAAATCGCTCATTCAAAAAGCGAAGCTCCAGATCTTTCTCTGATTTGAATGGCCGAAGTTTCGGAGCATGATATTGAAGGATGGGACCATCACCCTTCTGTAAAGAAGTTACTCAATTTTGCGTCCATGAATTTTTTTTTGTAGAATTAATATTCCCGAGTTTCGACTCGTTTGTTGTATATAATCTACTTTAATATTTTTACGATTTCTTTGTAAATGTAAACAGCAAATGCCACAACTAATTCATAATGGACGTGTTTAAACAAGTTCTTATATTGCAAAATAGTAAAAAAACTAAGGTTTCTAAATAATTCTAATTTATAGTTTAAAAAAAGCTATTTGACATGATTATTATTAAGTCTATGTAATTTTTATGTCTTGGTTTTTGTAACCAACATTACATTACTTGTAAATACATTTTAGTATTTTAGTTTTTATATGAAATACAATTATATCATTAAAACCCAGTATTTTTTAAAAAGAATCAATGTGTCTTTACCTAAAATTTTCTATAATATCTTTGAATATTTGTAAACATCTACTTAATTATTTTAAAAGTTTTAAAAACTGATAAAACATGTGAATTTTAGTTGTGTAATTAGTAATTATTGTGATTAATTATCAAAATCCTTTTTCTTGACTCCAAACTGGTCATTTTTAAGTTTATTGCGACAGGAGCTGAACTCTGAAATCAACCTCATCTGTGTAAAATATCTTGTTTGCGAATATTTGCATTAGCAGAGGTCACTAAGGTTAAGTGGCTCTGGTCTCGCCATAACACGTACTCAAAGCCGGGGGGATCACTACAATAGGCGGACGTGGTAGGCGGAGCAATTATCCGCGACAGCCAATCAGAGCGTCTGATTCCGTCAATAATAAACGCGGATGCTTCTGCTGGCTTTTTGATCCGTCAGCCCACGGCGCTGCGGGGATTTGAGTTAGTTGGCTAGCGAATATTGTGCATCATTTGTATAAGTAGTGTGGAAACTGGTTCCTCCTGCACACTATTCATTTCTTTTCTTAAATGCATTGTGGAGTCTAATTGATTTGCCTGGCGGCTAGCTGATATTAAAGTCGTTGTCGCCTCTCTACAGTCTCCCGGCCCTGTTGATTCCAAATTAAACGGGTGCGAACGCCCCTTGACTCAGTTCCTTTTTCCACTCCCCGTAACACACGATTTTTTTCATTTTTTACGCGACTATAATTGCATCGCATATACTTGATTAGGCGCTGAATAAAACTTGTATTGCTCACATTGAACAGTCTTGCGCATACTCTCGATTAAAATTGCATTCCCAATACAGTTTTTTAATCGCCTTTTCCATGCAGCTTGTATGGCATCGTATAACTATTTATTTTCTGTATACGGTATTTCCATTCTTCCGTGTTACTAAATTTTTTTCTAAAACCTCTAAAGTTTTTAGCGTGTCATTGATCATGTTAACAAATTAGAATAGGACAAACGCCATTTCTTCACAGTTTGACCATATTCACTTAAACAATTTAGTTTTTACGGTAGCTGGCTTAATTTCGGGCAAGCCTTAATTTCAGTCAGTGCCTACAGTTGTTTTCACATATGCAAAGTTATGTAAAAGATAATTGTTTCCCTAGATCACTAAATTAAGTGTTTCTAATTAAGTCGCATACCTTCCTAATTTTGTTTGCTAAATGTAATTCACACTCAAAATTTTACAAACAACTAAAACTAGAAATTTAATCAAACAAAACGTTCGAACTGAAAATGGTTATGTTATTTGTTTTTTGCTCTGAAAAATTTGTTCTTGGTTATTTTGATGATATTAAAACCTTATAGAATAAATGTATTTTATTAAAAGTAAAGTCCCTGATTTATTGTATTCAAACTGTGTTATGATTATGCTCAAACTATAACTGCTATCAAAAATTCAACTTTATATTTGGGCCTAACATGTATTTATAAATCATTTTTTGTTGTAGCTTTTACCGCCTCAAACTGAGACCTTATTGCAAACCATGAAGGAAGAAGGGGAGGAAAATCCCTTTAAAATCCCGCTACCTGAACAAAACGGGAAAGAACCCGAACCTGTTTTTGTTAAAGAAGCGCCTACAGAATGCGAAGCTGGAACGAAGGTTAAAAAAATTTCCGCATTAGTATCACAAAGATATTTTTAATAAATCCTTGAAAATATCGCTGTTATTTTAAAATGTATATCAAACAATAATATAGTATGCTTTACAGAAAATATTTAAAATTTAATTAAAAAAATAATTTATCGTAGAATAAAAATCTTTAAAAAACTTTACTCATTACATAATGTTTTATAAATATTATTACCTGACTGATAGCCTTTTTTGATTTAGTTGGACTCATTGGCTTTTAAACTCAAAGAAAGAAAACGTTTGGATCAAGAATTAGAAGCAGCTAAACGACTTGCTTTTGACAGGCTTACAAGTAAGTTTATCTATTAAAAAATTGTTTTGAATTATTGTCTGTGTTTTCTAATAGAACATTTTTCTAATTTCAGCGGAGAACTTTTGTTATTTTATATCAAACCGGTGTATAACTGATT
>JASAMX010009393.1:0-13435 GCA_030248175.1 Microlaimidae sp. YZB2_3 | reverse complement strand
TGAAAATGTATTTGTGTCCAATTTTTTTTAATTTGATATGTTGAATATTGGTTATGGATATAAAATTTAGCCTTCACATTGCTTAAAATGTTTAAAGCATTAGATAGTGTATACCTTTTGTCTTTTGGTGTAAACTACAAATTCATTTTCAAAAAAAAAACCAACCCAAAAATTACGCCTATTTGTAGTACCATTTTTTAAAAGATTTTTTTTTCTGAAAATGATTTTGGACCCATTTTATGTTCAGAAATGTTTGTACTTTCTTTATAAGTTGGTTTGAAGTAGTTTTGAGTTCATTTTTACAAAAAAAATTAGCTAGACAATTAGGTCAAAATTTTACGAGTGTCGAAATTGTGGGGTAAATTGGGCCACCATTTTTAAAAAAGCTAGTTTTTCGTAAAAATGAGCTTGAAACATAGTTTCTTTTTTTAAAACGTCTAAGGTGGCCAACTTAGCCCTTTTCTTAAATAAACTTAAATCTACACAGCATTTTGCTTGTAAAAATGCACCCCGGCCAACTTAGCACCAAGCTGGGGCTAAGTTGGACACCCTGAAAATTTTAAAAAAAGGGTACATGGAGCACCCGAAATTGGTGCCCATTTCAGATTCTGTTCGCCACACAAAACTCTAGACATTGCATAAAAAAAAAATTTTGATAAAATTTTTTTATTGAAAGAGTTATTTTAAAAAAGCCTCAAAACCCGGCCAACTTAGCCCCACTTTACGTACGTTATAAAAAAATTAAACTTATTTTCTCATAGGTGAGAACGGTCCCGGGAAGCTGGGAGGCGGTTAGCCAGGGTAAATCAAATTTTGAAATCGAGGAGGGGGTCTCAAGAGGAGGTGTCCGGACCCCCAACCCCCCCCCCCCCGAGCTTTTGAGGGGGGGGGCTGACCCTGGGGTGCAAAATTTTGAAATCTAGAGGAGGTTAGGGTTAGGTGGGTCCAGTGTCCAAAGCAAAACAGTTTTCAACCATAATAACTTTAATAATTGTTTTTTTTATATAAGTAAATACTGACATTTTATTGAATAAAAAGCGATATTGTGATGTAAAAAGGGTGTAAACACCTGACTATTTGTTAAAAATTTATGTTTTTGAAAGAAAATTTACTAATAGAGAGTAACTAAATCTTTTCCAAAGGATGGAGGGGGCGGTCAGATTTCAAATTCCAGAGGGGGTCAGGGCCAGGGTAAAAAATTTGGAAATTTGAAGGAGGGGGTCCCCCTAGTTTTTTTGTCTTGGGAGAGTCCTAAAATTTCCCCAGGCTAGGAATGGGGATGGACCCCACCTTGCCTCCCCCTTCTCTCACCTACTCATTCTAGGAAAAGTTGAATTATTACAGTGCAGTATTAGAGTTGCAAAGTGCGCATAATTTTCATGAATGTCAGAGTATTTTAAAAACATACCGCCGCCTCAACTATATGCGGCGCTGGATGTGTATGGTAAGCCTAAAGTTTGATAAGTGTGCAAGCTTTGAGAATTTTGTAAAATTGGGATAACTCCTGTACACATACATGAGCATAGGGGGGTAGGGTTGTTGTGTTGTTGCATTACCTGAAACTTATCTTCTCTATGTAGTTTATGCAAAGGGCAGGCGCTAAGACAAGCCAGGAGAGGCAAAAAAATTTCACCCCCATAGTTAAGACTAGGAGAGTAGAAGTAGGGTGGGGTCCCCACCCCCTAGCCTTAAAATTTCGGACCCCCCCCCCTCTTAGAAAAAAATCTGGGGCCCCTAGAAAAAAAATGTAGCCCCCCTCCTATTATAATAGCCATTTATTGACTTAATTTCACTTCAGGGTTCCTGGAAATTTCGTCTTCTACATCTCGTCTTTCAACATTCTCGCTCCTTCTCACAACTCGTCTTCGGAAAAACTCGTCTTTTTACAATTTTGTCTTCGGAAAACTCATCTTTTGGATGCGATCTTGAAAACGCACTTTTCAAAACATAAGTTTCTCCATTTTTGTCTAAAACAATGTATTGAAAACCTTTTTTTACCTAAGCCTAAGCAAATGCCGAAAATCAATCAAAATTTTTATCATGATAAAATTTTATTAAATGATTTATTCAAAAAACTGAGAACTTAAGCCTAAGCAAAGCCTAAAAATCAAGCAAGGAATTTGATTATTAATAATTTTTAAAGTATTTAAAACTAACTAAGAATGTTTTATACTGAGTTTTCAGAACCATAAAGTTTAGCACAGTGGAATAACAAATCGTATTATTTAAAACATTACAGACCATTGATAACAAAAATTAGATTTATTTAAGAAAGCATTATTAAAAAATGTATTAAAATACATTTAAATAAATAATAAATTTAATTAAAAATAAAAATAAAAAATAAATAAAAAACAAATAAATTTAATTAAAACTATGTGTTAATTTGATTTTAAAGCCTTTTACACTAGTTGATTTCATACTTTAAGTTTTTAATTTGTCCATAAGCGAGTAATTTTACGTCTAGAATTAAACAAACCAGCGTACCATTTATTTAGTAATTTAGTTTAATAAACTTACCAGTGTATTAATTTATATTTAGGGCGTAGTGTAGTAACTTAGCACAATTCAAAATCAATCCTTTTTGAAAATTTGTAACAGAAACTTCAAAATGACGAATCAACGCTGTGCACACCCGAACACGTTGATTTTTATGTATAAGAACACGTTGATTTTTATGTATAAGACTTTTTAATTCAAACATTATTATTTTAGAAATATTTAGATTAAATCAAATGAAAAATTTCATAACTTTGTTTTTGGTTTGTAAATTCGCATAGTTGGCAAAGTTTTAAATTATAAGATTGCTTTATTTTAATTTTGCTGCGCGTCTCACTCGTCGGTTCATTTCTTGAAGGACGGAAAGAATACCTTCCAGCATAATATCTTCCGCGACGCACGGCGAGAAGTTATTTTTTCCGAAGATATTTTACTGGAATGTATTTTTGCAAAAGTTATTCTTGCAGAAGAGATTCTTTCCGGAGATATTATGCAGGATGTATTTTTTCCTAGCGCCCCAAATAGTCTATGAAACCTGATCATGGGCTTGAGAATATGGACGAGTGAGCAAGAAGTGAGAGGGTGTCCGGAAATTTTGTCTTTTACATCTCGTCTTTCAACATCTCGTCTTCTACAACTCGTCTTCAAAAAACTCGTCTGTTAAACATCTCATCTTCAAAAAACTCGTCTTTTGGATGCGATTTTGTAAACGTACTTTCAAAAATGCGAGTTTCCAGCCCGATGATACAATTTTCTTTGATTTTCGGGTTTTGCTTAGGCTTAGGAAAAAACATTAGGTTTTTACTCTTTGGTCCAAAAAACCATCATTAAATACAAATTTACCATGATAAAGTTTTGCTTGATTTTTAGGTTTTGCTTAGGCTTAGGTTCTCAGTTTTTGAATAAATCATTTAATAAAAGTTTATCATGATAAAAATTTTGCTTGATTTTCGGCATTTGCTTAGGCTTAGGTAAAAAAAGGTTTTCAATACATTGTTTTAGTCAAAAAAGGAGAAACTTATCTTTTGAAAAATGCGTTTACAAAATCGCATCCAAAAGATGAGTTTTCCGAAGACAAGATGTTTAAAAGACGAGTTTTCCGAAGACGAGTTGTAGAAGACAAGATGTTGAAAGACGAGATGTAGAAGACGAAATTTCCGGGAACCCTGAAGTGAAATTAAGTCAATAAATGGCTATTATAATAGGAGGGGGGGCTAGATTTTTTTTCTAGGGGCCCCAGATTTTTTTCTAAGAGGGGGGGGGTCCGAAATTTTGAGGCTAGGGGGTGGGGACCCCACCCTACTCCTACTCCCCTAGTCTTAACTATGAGGGTGAAATTTTTTTGCCTCTCCTGGCTTGTCTTAGCGCCTGCCCTTTGCATAAACTACATAGAGAAGATAAGTTTCAGGTAATGCAACAACACAACAACCCTACCCCCCTATGCTCATGTATGTGTACAGGAGTTATACCTTTTTTTCAAAATTCTCAAAGCTTGCACACTTATCAAACTTTAGGCTTACCATACACATCCAGCGCCGCATATAGTTGAGGCGGGGGTATGTTTTTAAAATACTCTGACATTCATGAAAATTATGCGCACTTTGCAACTCTAATACTGCACTGTAATAATTCAACTTTTCCTAGAATGAGTAGGTGAGAAAGGGGGGAGGGAAGGTGGGGTCCATCCCCCCTAGCCTCGAAATTTTGGGACCCCCAGACAAAAAAACTAGGACCCCCTCCTTCCAAATTTCCAAATTTTTTACCCCTGACCCCCTCTAGAATTTGAAATCTGACCACCCCCTCCCACTTTGGAAAAGATTTAGTTACTTTTTTTACTAAATTTCCTTCAAAAACGTGAATTTTTAACACATAGTCATGTGTTTACACCCTTTTTACATCAGAATATCGCTTTTTATTCAATAAAATGTAGTATTATTATATAAAAAAGAACAATTATTAAAGTTATGATTGAGAACTGTTTTGCTTTGGACACTGGCCCCACCTGACCCTCCCTCTAGATTTCAAAATTTTGCACCCCAGTTTGCCCCCCCCCCTAAAAAGCTGGGGGGGGGGGTTGGGGGTCCGGACACCCCTTTGAGCCCCCTCCTAGAATTCAAAATTTGATTTACCCCGGCTAACCACCCCCCCAGCTTCCGGGACCGTTCTCACCTATGAGAATGAGTTTAATTTTTTTATAACGTACGTAAAGTGGGGCTAAGTTGGCCGGGTTTTGAGGTTTTTTAAAAATAACTCTTCAATAAAAAAATTTTATCAAAATTTTTTTTATGCAATGTCTAGAGTTTTGTGTGGCGAACAGAATCTGAAATGGGCACCAATTTTCGGGTGCTCCATGTACCCTTTTTTTAAAATTTTCAGGGTGGCCAACTTAGCCCCAGCTTGGGGCTAAGTTGGCCGGGGTGCATTTTTACAAGCGAAATGCTGTGTAGATTTAAGTTTATATAAGAAAGGGGCTAAGTTGGCCACCTTAGACGTTTTAAAAAAAGAAAAACTATGTTTCAAGCTCATTTTTACAAAAAACTAGCTTTTTTAAAATGGTGGCCAAATTTACCCCACGATTTCGACACTCGTAAAATTTTGACCTAATTGTCTAGCTAATTTTTTTTGTAAAAATGAACTCAAAACTACTTCAAAGCAACTTATAAAGAAAGTACAAACATTTCTGAACATAAAAATGGGTCCAAAAACATTTTCAGAAAAAAAAATCTTTTAAAAAATGGTACTACAAATAGGCCTACTTTTTGGGTTTATTTTTTTTTTGAAAATGAATTTGTAGTTTACACCAAAAGACAAAAGGTATACACTATCTAATGCTTTAAACATGTTAAGCAATGTAAAGGCTAAATTTTATATCCATAACCAATATTCAACATATCAAATTAAAAAAAAAATTGGACACAAATACATTTTCACATCAAATAATCCATTCAAAAATATGGTACACTGATAAAGTTAAATTTTGTACCTACCCTATGTTTTTTGAGTTGCTAAAAACTAATTTGTGTCCAAGCACTGAAAAAAAACAAAACAAAACATAATTCACTGACAACCAAACATAACCAAGCATAATTCAATATCAAAATAAAAAAAATAAATTGGACACAAAAATATTTTCACATCAAATAATCCATTCAAAAATATGGTACACTGATAAAGTTAAATTTTGTACCTACCCTATGTTTTTTGAGTTGCTGAAAACTAATTTGTGTCCAAGCACTGAAAAAAAACAAAACAAAACATAATTCACTGGCAACCAAACATAATTCAATATCAAATTAAAAAAATAAATTGGACACAAAAATATTTTCACATCAAATAATCCATTCAAAAATACACTGATAAATTTAAATTAAAGTATTAAAAATTAAATTAAAAATTAAAGTAAATGGCCAACTTAGCCCCGGCCAACTTAGCCCCACCTTGTGCAAAAAAGGTGGGGCTATGTTGGCCAGGGGCCATTAAAAAATTGGTTTTTCAAAACGCGTCAAAATTAGCATTACATTACTCCCCGAACATTTTACTACCAAAATAACACAGTTTCAAAAAAATAGCTCGCACCAATATTGCTCCAGGTATGGAAGTTTGACCACCTGTAAAAAAATCGAAAATTGATGGCGTCATAAAAAACCGCTGTAGCTCTTAACACATAGATTAGATTGCCTTCCTTGGTACCTAGAATTAAAGCTAAATGTTTAGAGAAGCTTTTAAAATGTTCACCACAATCAAAACTCTAGTAATCATGAATTTATTTAAGTTTAAAACTTTTTCCGTTGAAAGAGGCCAACTTAGCCCCACAGGCCAATTTAGTACCTATTTTTAATTTTGATATAAACATGATTATTATATTGAGTTTGTCTTCAATTTTTTAGTGAAACCAAATGTCTTACTACTTTTTTTGATTAATCACATAACAAATTAATTTTAGTCCATAAATATTTAAATATAACAGCAGAAACACCTGGAACTGGTCTGGTTTTGAATATGATTGAAGTTAACTCAGGTCAGATTACAATTTTAGAAGGTAATCACGTTTTTAAAATTTGAAATGATTACAAATTTATATTTTGTCAAATTAAAAAAGCTATAAAACTAAATCAGAATCAGAACTAAGTCCACAAACTTAAAATTTTTGCTGGTTTATTTTGATCATATGGTAATTGGTAACTGACTTAATTTTGGCCACGCCTTAATTTCGGCCACCAATTTAAGGTGTTAGAAAATTGGCTTATTTTTATAACACAATTGAACTAGCACAAAAGTAACTGGATGAATGTTGAATAAAGTGTTTTTGCAAAAGTTATTTATTTAAGTTATTCTGCATTATCAACATTTTCATACAAAAAGTGAATTTTTTGTAAATTTCAGGATTTTTTATTTGTGTTTAAACTGCATCAAATTTAGAACGAAGCACTATATAACCTTAAAATAACTTCTATTTAAAGTTCAAAATTGTTAATTTTCATGTTTTGATATTTTCTTCAAAATCACTTTGCAATGCGTTTAACTAAAAGCGCATTTTAAGATTCCGTTAATTTCGGCCACCTTAAAATTTAGGTAAAAGAACCTACAGTTTTTGCTGTTTTTAAATATCATCGTACTACCGTATTTATAATGAATTTTTCTTGCTCGTTTGACGTTTTTTGACGTTTTTAAGCCAAAAATAAAAATTCAACAAAAAAATAGAGGTTATTAAAACTTGTTTTTTTAAGGTTTTGACATAATTATTTAAAGTCTTGCTAATAACTATAAAAGTTTGCAAACGGAAAAAAATTAAGTTATATGTACCAAGAACAATACCTAAGGATAAATTTGCAACCTTTAAAAACTTCTATTGTTCGTTTTGGCAATAGTTACAGCCAATTTTTTCTAGGTGGCCAAAGCTAATGGCTTGCGCCTTAATTTTGGCCACTATAAAAACTAAACTTTAAGTCTCCACTGATCTTTAAGTGTAACAGAATTTTTAAAATTTTGCACTGGAATAACAAAAATAGCTATCGTTTGATTTTTAGACCAAATTTTGGGTCAATTGGAAAAACCAGAGAAAACTTATCCAAAAAAATAAAAAAAGTGGCCGAAATTAAGTCAGTTACCTTACATACATACATACCATTGATTCAGACCTGTGCACGGCCCCCTCTGGGGTTTAAAAGGAGGGGGGCAATTCCAAAACGGGGGATGCACAGGGGGCAGCTTTTTTGAAATGAGGGGGCAATAAAACGGGGCAAGCAAGGGGAAAAGAAAAAAAGAGAAGAAAAGGAGAAAAAAAGAAAGGAAAAGGGAAAAAAAGGGACAAAAGAGCGAAAAAAAGGTAAAAATAGGTCCAAAATAGCTTAAAATTCATTGAAATAAGCTAAAAACTGCAAAAATTTTGCAAAATTTTACGTCATAATTTTTGGGTACTTTTTTATTTTTCCGCGGGAGGGGGGCAATAAAACGGGGGGTGCAAATCCTCCAATAAAGCGGGGGGCATTTTCAAACCGTGCACAGGTCTGATTGATTTGCAAAACTATAAAATAATTCTAAAATGACTATGATTTTTATACCTTTATTTATTTGTCATCATAAAAATATCATTATTTAGTTGCGTAAGTTAAAGGGACTGCAATAGTTACATCAGATACAAGGTCCAGCATGTTTTTAAAACCATATTTAAAAAAGTTAATAAAGATATATCTTTTGTTGAAATTTTTGCTTAAAGATGTTTAAATATAGATACTCAAAAATATTAATTCACGGCAAACATTCTGCCACTTGCTCTATGACAAAATGGTTGTTTCCATTAATAAAGAGCTAGGGCGGTTCAGGTTGTTGATGCTATTTGAAATTTAGGGCATGTACCTTTTTTGGTGTTTTTACACTAAAATTCAAGATGAATTTCTTTCCTTCTCCAGTGAAAAACTAAAAAAAACTGGGATGTTTCTTGATTTCAAAAAGTTTCGGTACAGGACAAAAAATTTCACAACTAATTATAGAGGGTGAAATATTGTATGCCCAAAACTAGAAAGAATACGAAATAATTTATGAAGCGCCAAATTTTTGCACTTTTTAAAAAATTTAAAAAAGTATAACTATATTTAAATAAAACTTTAAAATCTAATTTGTAATATAATTTTTACAGTATTATTATTTCTTGCCCTATATATGAGTGAGCAGACCTGTGCACTGCCCCCCGGGGTTTTATTGGGGGGGGGGGCAATTCCAAAATGGGCAGCACGGAAGGAACCTTTTTTTAAAGGGGGGGGGGCAATAAAACGGGGAGGGGCAACCAGGGGGAGATAGAAAAAAAGGAAAAAAAGGACAAAAAACTAAAAAAAAAGGTAAAAATAGGTCTAAAATGGCTTAAAATTCATTAACATAGGCTAAAAAAACTGCAAAAATTTTGCGATAATGGCGTCATAATAGGTCAAAAATGGTGTCATAATTTTTGAGCATTTTTTTTCACGGGGGGGGGGCAATAAAACGGGGGAGGGGGCATAAAACGGGGGGAACCTTCCAATAAAGCGAGGGGGCATTTTCAGACTGTGCACAAGTCTGGAGTGAGTATCTGTATCGGTGTCACGTGCCACGCTTTACTCCATACTTTAGGCGTCGCACCAAAATTTGAGGTGTCAGTAACGTCCCAGCAACGCAAAAAATCTGTGTAAATATTTTCAGTAGGCACCTAAAATAAAAAAACTTCAAGCGTTTTTGGAAAAACGTTTGGTTTCATTTATCCAAAGAAACAAGTCTACTTTTAAAAAAATTAAAGCGGGTTTCAATTTTTTTAACCCTAAAACTTTAAAGTTTTCAAAAAAGCTCCTCCATTAAAAATAACCGGCGACACATTCCTATAATAGGTGAAGAGGCGGGCATGTATGTGCAGATAAAAATGCTAAACATCCTTTTTTATATTGAACATAAACCTCTAGAATATTTGGCCTTTGATAATTTAAGGTTTAAAACTGCTATAAGCGGTATTCTTCCATCTAAGATTTTAAATGCCATCGTTCCAACGCTAAAAACTGTAAAAAAATACGGGTTTTGATAAATATCGCGCAGCGCGGATGGCGCTTCACCCCACTCTTAAAATTTACAACTCGTTTTCCAACATCATTTTTGGCCTCTTTTTTGACAGCAGTTTAAATAACTCTTTGTGTCAAAGAGACTGCTTAGCTGTGAGCATGGGCGTAGCCAGGATTTCGGAAAGGGGGGGTCCAACCCTGAACAAAATTTCCGAAAGGGGGGGTCCAGGAAGGTCCAAATCCTAAACGTTATAAAAGGGCTAAAAAAAATTTTCCGCGCTTCGCGCGGAGTGTTTATTGCTTTGTTTATGTCTCATACTTCATTATTTTCCTATTATTCAATAAAAATCCATCAATAAAAAAAGTCCATAAAACAAAGAAAAAATTTTTTACAAACAATTTGATACCTTAAAATTTTCGATTTCAAAAACATTAAAAACCTAAAAGTAAAAACCTAAAAACATAAAAATGAGTACATTGAATTACAGCTGAGCAATGCAAAGTGCGAGAAAATGTTTTTAAAACTACTTCTCTTAAGCTTTGAATTTTTAATACCACTATATAACAATCTAAAGGGGGTCCAGCGTGGTGGTATTAAAATTACAAAACAAAATAACACAAAATTGGAAGTGGAGACCAATAAAAACATTAAGAATTGGGTGGGTCCAGCGTGGTCATGCCAAGATTACAAAACAAAGTAGCACAAATTTGGAAGTGGGGACTATATAATCAATCGAGCGCTGAGCGGAGTAAAGCGCGAAAAAATTTTGAAAAAATGGCCGTTCTAGACCCCCAAATTTTTATCCTTGGCGACCCAAAAGGGGGGTCTAACCCCAAATTTTTCCCTTTGCCGACCCAAAAGTGGGGGCCTAGACCCCCTGGCTACGCCCATGGCTGTGAGATTGACTACTTGTATTAATGTACCCTAAGTTTTTCAGTATTAATTGATTTATTCATTGGCGAGATATAATTAATAAAGCTTTTTGTGCGCAATTATTTTACTAGTTTCTTTCTAGGTAGGTAGGTACTTATATTGTTTTAAATTTATTTGAGTTGTAGTTTGTAACAAATGAAAACTTTTGCTTACGAAAATGACATCAGAACAAAACGACTATACAACGACCACGTCAAGACCTTCAAGCAGTTTTTCTGCAAATCAAAAAGTAAAAGAAAATGATCTAGAAAAATTTTGGAAAGAAAACTACGGTACAGAAGCCATCAACTCTTTTTTTAAATGTTGGACGCAAATAATCATCTTTCACATAATAAGTTCTTTGCTGTTGCACGGCGTGGCAGCTCTGATGTCGCTGTGTTTTCTCAGGAAAGACTTTTATAATGATTACTAATTTTTAAATGAAAATATTTTTACTGACAGAGCTTAATATAGAATTGCAAATTTAATTTATATAATAACGACCTGTGTATAATTTGAAAATACCTTCGGTAGTAGTTATGTTCCGATTTTTGAAATTCCCTTTTATTATATTGCTCCGTCTGTAAACCTTAATAAGGTTATTTTTTACTGAATATTTTGTGTTTTTATAAACAGTATGCGTTTAAAACGCATCAGTACAAGAACATATATGTTCGAAAAAGAGGAGGGGGTAGGCGTAGAGTGTATACCCCCCTCCCATAGGTGGGCAGCCTTTCAGATTTTGGTGGGAGGTATAGGCGACCGCGACCCCCAAAATTTGGGGGGGGAGTTGGGGGCATAGATGAACGCGGCTACCAAACTAGGGGGGTGTTTACCCTGGGTAACTAACATTTCAAAATCTAGGGGGTCAAACCCCCCTTAGCTTTTTCGGGAGGGGGGTCGACCCGGGGTGGAAGATTTTGAAACCTAGAGGGGGGTCAGGTGGGGTCCAATGTCCAAATCAAAATACTTTTAAACCATTAAAGATTTAATAATAGTTTTTCTAAGATAATACTACGTTTTTTATTGAATAAAAAGCGATATTCTGGTAAAAAAGGGTCTAAAAACATGAAAAAATTCACGTTTTTGGAAGAAAATTTAGTATAAAAAAGTGCTTAAAATTTTCCCTAGAGGGGAGGGGGGTCAGGTTTCAAAATCTAGAGAGGGTCAGGCAGGGATAAAAAAATTCGAAAATTTCAGGGGAGAGGGGGCGCCCTGGGATTTTTTTAGGGGAGCGAATTTCGAGGCTAGGGGGGATGGACGTAAACCCCGCTCATAGGTGGGCAACCTCTCGAATTTTGAAATGGTATAGTATACCCTACCCCCAAAATTGGGGGGGGGGTGTCCTAAAAATTTTTTGGTATACCTCAAATACCCCATTTTTAGCGTTTTTAGTACTAAGACTAGGACCCCCAAATTTTAGGGGGGGAGGCTTATTTCTTTACTCTCCTTTCATTTTTTACATTCATTATTTTAAAGCCTTTTTTAAACATATTTTTAGCGATTTTAAACTACTCCCGCACGCCTTCCATTTTGACTTGCTTAAAAATCATATTGTTTTCCAAGGCTATTGAGATTTATACTCCATACTCCTCCCTCCCTCTAGTTGGATTTCGGCCTTTACCCCAGGGTAAATATCCCTCCTAATCTTGGGTAGACCCGACACCTGTGATCAGGAACATAGGTGGACAGTCTCCCAGATTTTATGAAGAGGTATAGGTATACCCGACCTCTAACATTGAGGAGGGGCGGTGTGGTGTCCCAAAAATTTTACCCCATTTTTAGCGTTTTTAGCTCTAGAACTCTCCAATTTTTTTGGGAGAGGGGGAGGGCGGGGTACCCCCAAATTTTGTGGACGGTGTCGGCAATTTTGAGAATTTTGAATGGTTTACGTTTAACCTCCCCTTCTGCAACATTTTCATTTAATAATAATAAATTAAAGTTTGACTAAAAAATAATTCTTCGTTTATAAAAGTTCTTTCCAGAAGAACCAAACAGGGTCGTTGGTGGTCTATTTCCATCCTCGTGGCAGGTTTTATAACCCCTTTAACGCTGGGAGTGGCAAGCTCCGCTATTATTGCCATGGTGTTTATGCAATCGTCATATGAAATTCCAGAATATAACGTTGTCATAGCAGGTGTAACTCAAACGGTCTTTAGCTTTCTAATGGGTTGTTCAAGAATATTGGCGACACTGTGATATACCTCAAGTATTTTTTCTTCCACCTTTCTTTTATCCCTGGAGAAATTTTGGTTTCAATTGGTGCTGCTGGAATAAAATGGTGAAATCGTATTATTTTTGGTTTTTTCATGCAGTAATAATTGGTTGTATATACTTTTATTTTTATCGTCAGCAGGAGTATTAAAATCTTCTGTCATCATAATGCGCATAATCTTGACTAGGGCCCAACCGGATCTGGGATTTTGGATCCAGCTGGACTGAACCGGATCTAAAGGTAGATCCGACTGGACCAAATCTGTACAAAATATTTCAAACTTAATACTATTGTCTAATAATAAAATAAAATAATAAAAAAGGTATTGTATGAGCTAATTACATACCAAATAGCCTCAACAAAGCAAAGAAAAATTGTATAAGCTTAAGTTTTCCAAATGGTACCAATAAAATAAATAGGTATGTTAAAATAATGAAAAAAAATTATAAACAAAATTATAAATTAATGTTACATAATTGTTTTAGATATAGAAAACAACTCTGTCATTGTTTTCACAATAAAAAAAACGTACATACTGTGGAGCTAGTTGGTTCCGCTTGCTAGCTAGTTGGTGACGACCAACATGACAAAGCTTAATATTTGTTCCCAGTATCCAGGCCTGCACGAGGTGGGAATGCAAAGCGAAGCGAAACAACATCTATCAACGCATTGCCTTCAAATCTGGACCACACAGAAATCCAGTCAACTCTGGCACCTTTTTGCCAAGCTCCAATCCGAAACCCGCGCTCTGGCTGGAGCTTCAAATACTGCGCGCGGGGGACGTCGAAA